>GL379808.1:690237-816608 GCA_000143925.2 Caenorhabditis brenneri
TAGAGGAAAGTAGCATACTCCTGTCAGATAGTCGTAAGATCTTCAGCTATCTCTTTCATGCAGTATGATGGGCGGAGCGCAGAATAAGTCTCGCACACTCTTGATACAGTATCTAAGAAATCGTCTACTCGGCTGATAGCGATATACTTCTTGCATATGCAAACAATACGTCTGAAGTGCGAGCAAGTACGGCGTACCTGATAAGACACGCTGCCCGAGCGCCACTGTCAGTAACCACATCGTTTCTCCAAATCGAAACGTAAAGAACCGATGTCAGTAGGTAGAGAGACATGGGACCTCCACTGACAACAGATACTAATCCCGCAGGGAGTGTGAACTCTTGTCATTGCCAATGACGAATTTGCAAATGTTTCTAACAGAAGAAGCTCTTCTTTTGTGTAATGACATTGCGATCAGCCGGTAAAGTAAAGATTTTAAATTTTTTTTGGGTTTCACCACGGGGTCGAAGATGAAAAGAACTTTAATATCTGATTTTTCCCGATTGCATGCGGTCACATTACGTGCCGATGCTTTTTTTGGCTGTTGCTCGAGTAGCTGCCCAAACTCGAAAAAGAATGCCGTCTTACGGCTTTTTGAGCGATTTTCGAAATCTCTCATTATGAAATTCTGATATATACATATGAGTACTACAATTACAGAAATTATTGTACAAAGCCTTACTACGCCTTTAAGATTCCCTCACGCATAACCACGGATATAAGAAGAAGAATCTGACCCAAAATGCTTCAAGCTAATCGGCAATGAAAGGCGTATAATTTTCTCCAGTTTCTTTTCATAATTTTCATATGATCTTTTCATCTCTTGTTCCCGTTTTCTAACAAAATGAAGTTTCCGATAAAGAGAAAAGAAACGGTTACTGAACAAAGTGATCCTCTCCACTTTCCAACATATATTTTCATCTCTGCAATAATCACTATTTAGTTCCACTTTCCTTTCATCTTCTCTTTTCAACTCAAAAAGTTATCTTATCAAATGTCACACAATAAATCATCCTACCGAATGTGTTCAGGGTCGATAGATCACCAAACCATCTTTTGGAGAAGGGGAAGGAGAAGAAAGGATGGCCAGTTTTTCAGAAGTTGAAAAACAAATATACTGAATTTGATAGTTGGAAAAAGATAATGTAGACAGTCAAGGTTTGGACAGCATTTTCAGACTTATCAGACAGTGAGGAATCGGAACATTTCCTACATAATGAAAACCTTCAGTCGTCAAGATGAAGTGTCAGAAACTCAGTGAAAACTGCACCTATTTCACAGCAACAATATTAGCAAACAATGCATGGTAAACTATTTGAATGGAATACAAAAGCTAGAACAAATCGTCAATAAAATAAAGAAAACAGAAACGATCAGCGAGCTGCTTGAAAGTAGACATGGTCTGTCATGATGGAGATGGTTCTTATAAAATATCCAGTTTAGAAAAGCTTCAGTTGGAAATTTTTCTCAATTTTTTTTCACAAAACTAAGAGATCTCCACGTTAAAATCCATTAGGTTCCAATATCACACAAAACGAAAAAAAATGTTCTACCTCCTCTACTTGTTCCGTTCAGCGAAGATTTGTCACGTTGCCTCCGAAAAAAAATGAAGCAGCGTCATATATTCCTTATCTCGCTGTAAATTTTCAGATCGTAGGGTGGGTTCAGTTTAGCGCACACCTCCCATCACCTGATTGTCTATCATCTTCATACCTCCTCCTCCTCAAAAACTTTCCACATGTACCTGGTACCTGTTTTTCTCTAATTTCCCTTATGTCATCTTCACACTTTCCACATCTTTTTCTCTCTGTAAGTGACTGTCATAAATGATAAGAAGGGGGTAGAAAAGGGTATTATGATAAGCGATTTTGATAATTGTCCTCTCCCCTCCGTACATTCGTTTTCCCCTCCTTCTCTCTAGAACTTTCGATTCTGTGTCAATGATGTTAGGGTTAGGTTCCTTTTACCGCAAAGATTACTTGTTATTCTTTCCTTATTTTCAGTTTTTATCAGTTGGGAGAGCCCTTGTCTGGAGCCTAAAAGGTTATCATTTTAACAAAACAGACATCACTTCATGTCTACTTTTTACCATTTCCGTCTTGTTCATTGTGTTTCCTTTCTCTTTTCAAATGAGTGAAAATTTTGAATTATAGGTTTAGCTCAAGTCATGGGCGTTTTCCCATCAGATTCGGATGTTTCACTTCCATCGAAGGATTCTGGAATCTCTTTAGATAGGTAAGCTGATTCTTCAAATTCGGAGAATTATTGATTTGATTGTAACTAAATTTCATTGTATCGTTTTCAGTATAAGGTCACCACTTCACGAAAGATCGACAGAATGGCGTGCAATGTGGATTTCTATAGCAATGCAATTTGTTGTTGGTGTTCAAATTTCGGTATATTACATGTCAATGTGGCCATATCTTTCTGGCTTGGATAAAACTGCCGATATGGATTTCCTGGGATGGGTTGTGGCCGCTTGCAATATTGGATGCACGATTGTAAGTAATTCTCAACTGTTTTTTTTTTCTCCGACACAGTTCCAATTCCAATTTTGCCGCATAAAAGAAACAACTCTGTAAATTTTTATTTCCTCTAAAAACTTCTAATCATAATCAGATTATTTTCTCTTATTCTCCTTTATGACTCCGCTTATGTACTTTGATAAAACTCACAAGATTATACGGAAACTCCGAGTTCCAGGTGCAATATGACCTCGATTCACGTGTCTAGAGTGCCCATTTTGCAGTCTCAAAAGATAAGACTTTTTTTGATTGAGACACAAAATAAATAACCAATCTTTGGTACTTTTTATTTTTATTCCGGGTCAATAAGAACAGCGCGAGTTGGGTTGATTATTTGTCATGATCAGAGCATTAGTTGTCCTAGTTAATTCTCTTCATGTCTAATTTCTCCCTTAAATGTAAATATTCCAAAGGGGCCCGTTTTTTGCCAAAAAATGTCAAAAAATTTCCGTCAAAAATCGCTCATTTCTAACTTTGCGTGGGTCGTGTGAGCCGCGTTTTTGAGTGAGCACTCTGCAATTGTTTGGGCGCATGTAAAACCGTATTGGCTATGTGGGGAACTTTTTGGGGTGAAGATCCGGTCATTTTGAGCGAACTTATAGCGAGGAAAGTGAAAAGTGCCAAAATGTCAAAAAAATTTTGGCCTGAAAATTGAAAATTTATTTTTGTTAATGAGTAGTGTTGACTTATTTTTGGAAGGATTCATTTGAAAATTTAGGAGCATATGTATCTCGCCGAGCTCTATCGAATGAGCTATAACCCGAGTCAATCGGACCACTGTGCCACTTGTGAGCCATAAAAATGTGATCTAATGTTGGTTATAGGACCACTGTTTCCGGCTCATAACAGGGGTCGGGAACTGAATTCGGTCTTCAAAGTCATATGGGATTGTAGCCCTGATGGTACTTTATGAGAAGAAAAAAGAATTAGAAAACCCTTAGTTCAAAAATTTTCCAGGTCAAGGAAAAACTGGAATTCAGTGAAAAACTGGGCAAAAAATAAAACTAAAATCGTTCATAGGTTACCGTTTGGAACCGGACAACTTGCGTTCGATTTGGATTTTCACGCTGGTTTTGAAAATGATAACCATTCATCCAGTTTCTGAAATATCTGGGTTCACGCCTCAAGACACATTTTAGAAATGAGAAAATTTATATAATTAAATGAAGACGTGTCGGCCTTTATGATTCTCTATTGCACCGCAGGTCCCCAACGCATTCTAGTTCATAAAATAAAAGATGAGTATTTTCAGTCGAACCCTCTCTACGGTTTATGGAACCAAAAAACGCTCTCTTGTAAATGGCCAACCATCACAGGATTTCTGATAGCTGCAGTTGGACAATTGATGTACGGAGCTATCAGCGAAGTGCAACAACATGGGAAATGGTACATGCTAGCTGCCAGAGTAGTCACAGGGCTTGGTGTGGGAAATCTGGCTGCATTGAGAGCATATGGGGCAACGGCATCAACTCCAAAAGACAGACTGAAAGCAATCTCATATGGAACTGCTGGTTATGTGTTCGGAATCTCTTTTGGGCCAGCTATCTCTGTATGTAGAGTATCGAAGAAAAAAAGCAATGTTAAAAACCAATTTTAGGCATTCTTCACTCCACTCGGTGAGGAAGGCTACAATATTTGGATTGTGAAGCTTGATATGTACACTGCCGCCGCCTATCTTATGGCATTGATTTGCATACTTGCATCTGTTTTCATGCTGGTGTTCTTCAAGGAAGACTATGCTGGTATAATCGACAAGGATAAGGGAGATGAGAAGTGTGAGTTTTCTTTTTGTGTCATAACAAGCGATTTCGATTTTAACCTATGATTTTGAACCCGCTGACATCATTTCCGTTGTTTCGTCTTTCCGACTGTAGGGTTACGCAAATAGAGCATCTGCTCGAATGTGTCTTTCTATTTTCGTCAATTTGGGTACATTTGGAGAAGAAGCTGATAAAAACTAAGCTTATTAAAGTTAAACGATAAGGATACGAAAAGTAATACAGCAGGACGAAAATAATCTTGCTTCGTTCCTATGGAGTTCCGTACACGAATGATATGGAGAGTACCAAACGACACATTTCAGGCAACAGCTATGTAGTGGTTCCGAAGTTCGACCTCGTCCCAGCTCTCATCTGTATCTACTTGTACATGATTGTCAGTATGATTGCCACCAACATTGAAGTGTGAGTTTTTATGTTCAACAATATAGGAAGGTTTCATTTTGTCCATACTTTCTAGTTGGAGCATCAAATTTTCAGCACATAGTCTATGAAACAAAGTGACGGTATTTTTTTTTCCAGAATGTCTACTCCACTCACTACCGTTCTCTACGACTGGAAAGATTCTCAAGCAATCCTCTACAATGGTATCATAGAATCAGTCACATGTATCGTGTCGGTCTTGATCAACTTTGGAATTGGAAAATCCAGAATTGGAAAGATGTAAGTCATAACCTCATGCTTCTCCAATGGTCGCCAAGAAGCTTTGGAATGGGAATGAATTGGGAAAAAATATTTATTTTTCAGTGACAAGAGAATACAAATTCTGTTTGGATTGGCAGTTTTTGTAGCCTTCCATTTGGTCAACTATCCATGGTGGTTCTACTCAGGGCCATTGAATTTTCTCCCACCAGGTACGTTTTACTGAGTCCTATGAATTGATGTAGTTAGAACTTAGTGAATCAGAACCTTCAATTCATATGTGAAGATAAAGATAATACTATTAAAAATTTCGAGAAAACTCAAGAATTTCAATAAGATATTTAGGATCCAACACCACAATTGTCGGAGGATGTCTTGATACGTATACCTGGTGTAGTTCAACAACCCGTGTCCCGATGGCTCTCTACATTTTCGCGTTTGTTTTCTTCTTTGGAATCGCATTCCCATTCGTCGAATCACCAGCTGCCGCTCTGTATTCCGAGATTTTGGGTCCAAGAAAACAAGGAAACATGCAGGGGTTATTCAGTTTCGGAGGAAGTATTACACCATTTGTAGCTTCTATTATTATTACGTAAGTTGTTACCTTCAAAATGATGACAGGATCCTAAGGTTCATGAAAAAAAACTGTTTTTGAAAGTTACTCAAGTACAAAATTTCACTTCTTCTTCTGGGAAATTCTAGTTCTAAAAATTCATGTGTTTCAGATTCTTGTTCCAACACACTGGCTACAAATATGTTATTATCCTTCAATCATCCACAATATTCATCGCTATTATTCTGATGTTCTTCTTCTACAACCGCCTGGTTCCATTGAAACTAAAACCACAGAATGGAAAGTCAGCAGCATACAAGAACGGAGTTTTCTACTCTATGTAGATCCAGAGGGAGTTGAAAGACGATGCCTAGATATTCAGGTCAAACAATTATCAATTTTTGCATAAATATTCTGTTTCGGTTCCTAGTATCTGCTACCATTTTTTATTATGGCATTTTCCCATTTTTAACACGTTTTGTATGTTCCCAATGATCTCAAATTGATTCAAACAAATAAACAAATTCAAATGAGATATGTTTTAGTCAAATGACATCAGAATTCATTTTTCAATAGCAGTTCGAGTTGAAGAGTTGATACGAGTAGAACTTCGTTGAGAGAGTTCGGAAGTCTGGAAATCCTAAGATTAAATTAGGAAAAGTTGGATGATCTTACTTTGTCAGTTATGGCAGATGATCCAAGTGATTTACTTTTGGATTGAGGTGGGAAAAATTGAGGAAGGTAAAGGTAAACAAAAAGAGCAATCATATGAGGAATCATGAAGAGTTTCCTGCAAATAAAGTCATGCAAAAAAGCATTTCAACTAAGTTTTACCTGTACATAAAAAGACTGGGCCAGAAATGCATAACATAAAACGGCCAGTGAATATATCCAATTGCGAACTTTGAAACCAACATTCCGAATATATCATACATCAATTTGTGCATCGAATTGTCTAAGAAACGATGACGCATGCAACGCCGGAACTGAAGATGTAACATAAGAAATTGAAGGTTTCAAACACATTTCTTACAGTAGCAGCCGATAAAGTGAACAACGCACTAGTCAAAAACGAGAAATAGTAGCCAACAGCAAGTCCATGCCAGACAGCACCGGTGACATAAACAGCGAGAGTACGGTAAGGGCCTTCAACACGTTCGTAGACAACTCGCCGCAGCCATGCTACTGTCCAGATATTCCAATTGTCAACCATTTCTTTGTAATTTTGACCGAACTGAAAACCATGAATTTGACCATACGTCGAGGTTAATGGAAGTATACCTCTACTCTCAATGGTTTCACATTGGTTGTTTTCGACCATTTCGGTTCTAAAGTATCTTCAGCAAGGCCATCGAAACCAAAGCCGGAAATGTTGCAAATTGCATCAGCTATAATTTTTTAATATCAAATTGAGAGTAAACTAAATTTTATAGACTTACAAATAGTCCATGCGAAATAATATGGAAGCCTGTGAACTGTTGACGCAGCTACCGAAATTAGCCACCAGACCACCAGGTTATATTCGTTTGTTGCTGGATCAGAAATCACACTCATCGGAAGATATGGACTAATGATCGTGAAGACAACAGAGAATCCTATGGCAACTTGAAACTTCAGCATTGCTGTGGATGTTGGATCATAAGGCTTTCCGGTTTTATCGTTTTTCGGAACATGCTCAAGATCCAAGAAAGAGGACCAAGTTGAGTAATGACTCATTGGACCGCATACAACAGTCTGAAAACCTCCTTCTAGATTTGAAATATGTTTCAAACTTACCTGGAAATTGAACATGTAAGACGCGAAATCTAAAACACTAGGGATCTCCTTGACTGCATCTTTTTTCTGTCCAGAATTCAAATCTTTTTCTTCTCTTCCCATTCCATCGTGAATCGCAGATGCCAGAAGAGTAATCTAAAAATACTCCATTACAAACTAAAAGAACTATTTCCACATTTAATACTTTTCCAACTGCAACCATCATGCTTCCAGTCACGTCCAAACAGTATGTCTTTTGATACATCCAACGATATGCATGAATCAGTAGAAGATATCCCATTGCAAACGCAAAAACTGCTCTAAATATAAGATGGTTATAGTTGAATGGAGGTTTTATATTTACTTGTGAACATGTCTTGGGGATACTGTAATCATGAAAAGATAACTTCCGAATCCATTAATGAATAAATGCACAATCGCGCTGAAAATTAATTTTAGGATCTGTTGGTTTCGAAGGAAGAATCATACTTTCCATAACAAAAATAACTGAAAAGAAGACCAATAGAAGTAGTGACTGCCGCACGAGTTGTCCGACTTGCATCACGAAACTGGAGGCGAAACCAATAGCCCAATCCGTACGAAAGGAGAAGTACTGTCACGAAGTTTAGCTGAAATTGGAAGTTTTCATGTTCTTCAAGTGAACATAACTCCACGAAGATTATCTCAAGCTCAGCGGATACCTGGTCTAAGTTAATGCCGGTCGCTCGTGAAATTGGTCTTAAAATTGTCACAGGATCATAGAAAATGTGGTTATTCTCATCGGGCTCATCGTTTAGCGACGACATTAATCAAAGATTTTTGAGGCTTATTAGTAGAGAACGATACGAGGGAATGATAAATTATAAGATGTAATTTGACACTTTAACTTTCGCATAGTGCCACGCTTGCCAACTGTTTTTTTCTGGATTGCCCTGGTTTCTCACGTTTTTTATAGATTATTTTTTCACGTTTTACAGTTTATTTATTCAAACATCCGCCCAAAACGGGTATTGCGTCAAAGGCACGCTTGCTGCGCTAAGCGCACTCTTTGCGTATCATTTGTCTCTGCGTCTCTACACTCTAAAACGTGTAAATAGAGCGCGCATTCATCTTCTCCTCATTCTTCTAATTTTTCCCTGTTCTCCGAATTTATTCGTAATTCTTGTCGACTATTGGAATAACTGCAAAATGAAAATGCGAATATTGGGAAATATATTTTTGTTACAGAAATGTTCCGCTCGGCGAGTCGGATATCTATCGGAAAACTTCTGACACGAAGAATTCATCATCAAACAAACGGGTTGATTGTTAGTATTGGAAACATTCACAAAATTAATTAGAATTCTAATTTCCTGCAGATTCCCTTGAAAAATGTGAGGAATACACTACAAAATCAACAAAAGCGACACATTCTTTTCAAAATGGGAAATGAGACTCCGGCGCGGGTAGTTGGCTATTACGTGGTGTGAGTGGTTAATATCGAAGTAATGAAAACTATCGAAGGGTGTTCAGATTTCCTGTAATTCCTGAAGAAACTGTGGAGAACAATTGTTTCATGTATAATATCGCCAAAAGTGAAGACTGGCCAAAGTTAGCAACTGCTGAGCCAAGGGTTAGTAGAGAAAATTGTTATTCAACCAAAGAGAAGATGATAAACTGAAAAAAAATTGTTTTATTTTCCTCAAATATTATTTTGTCGAACAACGTTATAGGAAATGTACGAAGGTACCGTCAGGATGCTGATGGACTACGGAGCCACCGTTATGGAGCACATGGAGCACTTGGCAACATGTAAGATTATAAAGAATAAGAGCAATAGCTTGTGAATTCTTTTCTCAAGCAATTAGGGTTTACTTTTCAAGTTTTTAATCTCACAGCCTTTTTTTTTCAGTACCCGCGGAAGATCGAAAATTTGAGAATGTCGTTGATCCACTGCTCACTGAAGAATACGAAGTAAACTTCGCGTTTCAAACGCTAGTCTTAAAAATGCTCACAGACTGGCCTGATTGTAATCGAAAGCTTTTCGATGCTGATCTTCATCATGTACGTTAAAAAATGCTAATCAGATGTGTTCTTTTTTTCAAAACTATCTGAATGTTAGTTGTGGAAACTGAGTTTATTGAGTTTTAGATCAAAATCATGTGCGCCCGAGATCAAATGGAGAAGTTAACAAACAAAGATTTTCAAGAAGCCATTAAGCAGCTCTATGAATCAAAAGATGGACTTTCCGAGTGGCAATCTAGGCTTTTAGAGTGGTACTTGTTAGAGGTGAATTTAAAAATAAAAAAAGTTCATGCGAATTATTCTTCATTTCAGATCAAAGCTTCCGGATTAGATAAGCACGACGACAAAACTAGAAAAGTGCTGGGATCATGGAGTAAATTCGTCGACGAATACAGAAGCAAATACATGTAAGATGCAATTTGTTAGACTACTTTTTTTACAAGAACTTACTTGCAGCACCGGTGTGATGTCAACAAATGACCAGCAAACATTTGTAGTCACTGATCCGAAGGTTATTAAAGATGCTCCACCACATGTTCTTCAAAAGCTGGCGGTTGATGAGTAAGTTGTATCTTAAATACTAACTCATTCGTATGAACATGAGTATCTAGTCAAATTAAAAAAACATCTTCCAGACAAAACTGGGAAACAGGACCATGGCGTGGTCGTATGACTCCTCACACCATCTATCCATTCATGCAATACTGTGGTGATCGTCAATTGCGAGCTACAGCTTGGGAGAAATGGACCAGTAAAGCAGGATTTGATCATGACTTCTATAATAACTCTATTAATATCGAAGAGTTGCGACATAATAAGTATGAACTCAGTATATAGAAAAACACAACACAGTACTTTTTTTCAGCGAAGGCCTGGCTAAAACTCTAGGATACACATCGGTTGCCGAGCATAGATTGGCCAACAAAATGGCTGCCTCACCAGAAACAGTCAGAGGCTTTATCAATGCGTGAGTACAAATAACTCTTCTGATTTTGTTCAACTAAGAATTCCAGTTTAACCCGAAGAATCCGTCCAGTTGTCATCGATCGAATGGAGTCATGGAGTGCATGGGCCGCTCGAACAGAATTGATTACAGGAGAGCTCCAAGCTCATGATATGCCGTATGTTTGCAGAAAAGAGGCGGAACACCATTATGAGTAAGTAAGCTAAGCTCAATAAAATAACACGTATTTTCTTTTCAGTGTAAACCCATTGGATCTGATGAACCACTTCCCTTTCTGGCCAACATTCCAAAATATTATCGGCGTTGTTGGACACATTTTCAATTTGGAATTCAAGGTAGGATATGACGACTTTCTGAACCTTCGGCTTTTCTCATAATTGTATGTTTTTTCTTTTAAAGGACATCACTGAAAAAGGATACGAGAAGGCCCATGCCGATGCAAAAATCTACGCAGTTGGAGATAAGTTCAGTGGTCAACACTACGGACGTCTCTACATTGATCCGTATGATAGACAGAATAAGAGAGGAGGATGGAATGTCATGTTGGCTAGACGTAAGCTTTCATTGATACTTGTAGTCGTTTTCAATTCATGTTCTCAGCGGAATCAAAAGAAAGAGGGCTTGACAAGATCGTCTACTTTATTGGATCGGCCATCGCACCAACTTCCAGCGGACCATCTCTTTTGCATCATCAACAACTTCAACAGCTTCTTTTCCATGTCAGTAGCGAAAGAATAAGTTTTGTTTCAACTTGAAAGCGTTTTCTTTCAGTTCGGCCGAAGTGTGCAACTTCTTCTTTCTCAATCTCCATATCGTGACATCGCCATTCCATGGTCTCCTTTCTATGCTTCGGATTGGGATGCTGCTGACATGTTCCCAACTTTCCTTCAAATGTTTGTCACTAAACCAAATCTTCTTGCCACGATCAGTTCTCCACATCTTCTTACAAATCAACCACTGACGGAAGAGCATGCCAACTCTGTGGCACTCACTATTTCTCGAGCATCACTTTGGGATACTTATCGTACCCTGTTTTGGTCTGATTTCGATTTGTCGATCTATGAAATGGAAGACAGAAAACAAAAGTTCTGGTTGGATATGTACAAACAAATGTATGAGGAGTATTTCCCGTTCAAGAGAGCTAAAAATGATTATCAACCATGCTCGTTCACACCAATCTTCGCACTCCAGCCACATATGAGCATGTATTATAGAAAGCTATGGGCTGAGGTAAGCAAAATCTTTTGATTCATGATAACATGGCTTGATTAGCTCCTGGTTTTTTGAACTTGACTCGAAATCGTTGCTATTTTAAGATGCTCGCCCTCGATATTCATGAAACATTTGACGAGGAAGATAATGAAGTACAAACCGGTGAACGATTAAAGACGACAATTTTGAATAGAGGAAGCGGAGATGTTGCCAAGGAGTTATTCAAAAGATTCCAGGTATCGATTGAAAAAAATCTTTGTTTTGTTAAATTCTCTTTTTCATCTTCTTTTCTATTTTCAATGAAATGTTTCAGGGACGAAATCCATCGGTCGGAGCTATTTGTGACCACTATGCACCACCATTGACAATCCAGGAAGGAATGGAAATGTCGGAAAATGAAAGACGATAAAAAGCAGTTTTAAATTCATGAAAATCTGTCTAATTTCTCGGGTTTTCTTTTAGAGTTTCTTTAAATTTTCATTGTTATGTTTTTTCATAGTTTTTAGGTCTCATAGATTGTTCTTGTTTTTCCCCGAACTATATTTTTTTGTTATTGATTCCTTCGTAATAATATGATTATTTTCTTATTGCTAAGTCAAAAAAGTTTCTAATTTCAAACAAGCGTTGACTCGCTAAAACTTACCTGCTTCCTTGGTTTTTGTCTGCCTTTCCTGAAGTCGTTGTCTGCCTTCAAATCATTTTTGTAATTCACAATTCTTCCAGCCATGTCTGGCCCGGCAGTCACTTCCTCATCATCCGGAAACAGCGAGACCCAGGTGGTCGATGAGGTATTCTGAACTGAATTTCACGACTTGCCTAATCATGGGTATTTTCAGATTCCAGAGGCTCTCAACAAAATTCTGTTGATGGTGGTGAAAAACTTCTTTGGAAATGTAAGGTTTCAAACTTTTCGATGATTAGTAATTTTACGAATTCCAGGAGCAGTTTCTCATCGTTTATTACATCATGCGGGCTCACTGTATACGAGAAGAAACCCTCAAATTACGACTTCAATTTGATCAGAAACTGCTGAGACAGGTTTTCAAAAAATTGTATTCAAGTTGATTAGTAACACTAATAAATGTTCAGTATCTCGCTAGTCTAAAACAGGAGAAACTGGTGAAAGAACGGATAATCACACAGAAAAATGAGAACAATCGAACGGTTTCCATCATTTTTTACTACATCAACTATCGAGCTGTTCTCAATGTTGTCAAGTATAAAATTGATCATATGAGGTAAAAAAAATGCTAAGCATTATACAAAGTCATGTAAGTAATTTCAGACTGAAGCTGGAATCCCGTGAGCAAATGGACACGAATCGAGCGCATTACAAATGCCTTAATTGTCAGAAAACATATGATGTAAACCTTTCCGATCTTTCTTAGTTTTTCTCAATTTCGTCATTTTTAGATGCTCGAAATCAGTAGAATCCTTGACGACTGCGGAAATCTTGTGTGCTGGGGGTGTAACGGAGAAGTTCAAGCGGATGAAAGTGTGGCTCCGACAAAAGCGACAAGGTATAATAAATCGTGATAGAATCTGTTTGATGAAGAATAATTCACGACGTTTAACCCAATTTTTTGTTTCTTTACAGAACCGCCGTTGCTCGTTTCAACGAACAGATGAACACACTCTATTCCCAGATGTGTGCTCTTAACGGAATTCAATTAGCTCCTCATCTCTTGGAACCAGATATTGCTAAATATCTGGAAGACGACAAAACTCTCCAACTACAACAACAACAAATGGATTTCACTTCCGGAGGTGGAGGAGCACGGATACAACTCGGTGGAGTTGCACACTCTTATCATTCTGCGGCTACAATCAATTATCAGAATGGAGATGCAGTTTTTGTAGACTTGAATGCCGATGTCAATAAGTAAGTGAATATATTCAGGCATTCTTCAAGAATGAGACTTTCTTTAACGAGAATTTATTTCAAACTTCCTATTTCAGGGGACCTGTCGAAGAAGCAAAGATCATTCCAGAATGGTTAAAGGACACAGCAATAGGTGGAGAAGCGACCCACAATGATAATATTCTTGATCAAGCGACGTGAGTGGATATCTTTTCATCCCTCTCAAACATTTTTGTTTCAGAACCGAAGAAGATGATTCTGCTAACAGAAATCAACGTCGTTCGGGTCCTTCGCTCGAATACCTTCAAGCAGTCGAGTGTGAAGAAGAAACAAAGCCAGTTAAAACTGAAATCGTGATTGAAGAGCCGCCAGCAAAACAAATAAAAATGGAAACCGATGAAGACGTCCCCACTACATCAGACTCTGCAAACGGTGTTACAGTTAAGGAAGAAATAAAAATGGAAGTGGACGATGATGATTTGGGAAGTGAAGAAGAGGAATGTATGGTACACGTGGCAGGACGTGTTCTTCCTTTGAATCAAATAACCTCGAGAATGGTAGAAGAGGAAATGAGCGAACAAGAACAAGAGGAATACTGTAGTACTGTTCAAGACCTTTTCGCATTTTTCTTTTCACCGCAGTGTTCTCTTAATTAGTTCTTTCAAAGTTTATTTGTGATCGTTTTGAATGGTTTTATATGATGACCTTAATTTTCTATAAGGATTTAGGACGAAATATTATATGCGGAATTAACATCGTAGATCTGTTTCATAATCTCGTTCTGTTTCTTATTCCAACCTTTTTAGACAGAAAATACTTCCTAGACAGTCTGCATACTAGTATTTTGCCCTCCGGATTTAGTAAGACCCATTCAATCCCATTTTTCTTGTACCCATCTGTTTTTCATCCACCATCCCTCTTGTCATCGACGTGTTTTCTTTTCTCTCCTTGTAATTCTTTGAACTGTGTTGTTTACTCATTTTCAAATTCCACATTTTTTATTTCTATTTACATACAAGTAGTTTCAAATGTTCCGTTCTTGCAAGTGTTTCTTCAAGTCATTGTTTTTCTAGAGATTCTCCTTTCCATCATGATGCACTGGACGGGAGCGAAGACGCCAGGAGAGCTCGAAAGTGATATCTTGTCCTGGTTTGACGGAATATCTATGTGGATGTTTGCGAATGATGTCAACGATTTGTTTGCCGGTTTCCTGAAATGTGTTCACTTACACAGAAAAAAGAGAAACCGTACCTCTTGTATTGTTCCTTTCACATCAATATATCTTGTGTGATCGTAGTTTGCAAAGTGACAAGAGATAGCTTTTCTGAATCCATCCGATCTATTCGTACCAGATCCATGGAATAAAATGGGGTGGAAGAATACGGTATCTCCTGCTTCCATCTCCACGTATTCACGTGGCAACGACATGTCGTAATCTTTGATGGCATAGTAAGCTTTGTTGACTCCGCCCTGAAGAGAATTTATCTACGATGCAAGAATAAAAATATATTCTACAAACCTCCCAATTTGGATATTCATGAGGCTTGAGATCTTGTGTTTGGGACCCTGGAACAACTTGAAGGCAACCGTTTTTCTTGTTTATCTGAATTTTTGGAATTGTTCATACTGTCATTTATATCATGATAGAATAGTAAACCTTCTCCATTGCAGTCCACGCACAAATTGTCAAATCCTCTGGGCGCCATGGGAAGTATATCAAATCTTGGTGCATTGGATGACGAGATGTTAGTTTTCCAGTATCTGGTGGTTTGTTAATGAGCATTGTGTGCATTGCCTGGATTCGGGTGGATGGCGAACTTCCGATAAGATCTCGAACGACATCAGTAACTTTTGGATGTTCACAATATGAGAAGAGGACTGGTTCTTCGGCGAAATCTTGCACTTTTGTTATTGTGTCAATACCTGGAATCGTGAAGAAAGAGTTGGCAAATACTCAACTGCTATGTATCTCTACTGCTATTTCTCGACTGCTGTGTTGTAACTGCTAGTGTCTCAACTGCTATATCTTATGTCTCAACTGCTATAGCTATTGTCTCAACTTTTATATTTGGCTCTTCTGCTATGGATCGACTACTATAACGATAGCAAATACAGCATAGCAGTTGATCACCCCCATAGCAGTAGAGATAAATAGCAGTTGAGAATCTACCGAAAAAGTTCAATCATGTGAATATGAAGAAAATTAGTATAGTTTAATAGATTAGATGAGGCTTTAGAATCGATATCACTCACTATCCGGTGTGACTTTCTTTGCAATTGACACATCCTTCATTATCAACATACTCGGCGGCGGTTTCACTTTTCTTTCACAAATTGCCTGGAAGCTATTATCTAACCGGGTTACCTTTCCAGATTTCACTCACATTGAACCGATCCTCATACTTTTTCAAATCCTCTTTTCCCACACAATTTCTAATCAAGAGGAATCCGTTCTTTTTATAGAACTGCTTTTGCTCCGAACTCAAAACTTTTCCTGGACGCGACCAGTCTACGATGGATTCTAGAACATAGGGTAGAAGTTAGACTTTTTTCGATATCATATTCGTTTTTCTTACTGCTGGCAAAGCCACGAGTCGATACAACCACGAGTCGAAGAGATTTCATGGTGAACACAGAAATAAGTAAAACTTATTGAATAACCTTTTGGTTACTTTTTAGAGAAACGTGGAAAACATCGGTTGCTCTACTTCTGTTCCTGTTCCAGGCCGAGGTGATAGAGTGCCACGTGTTTTTTCACTTTTTTATCCATTCTGAACGTCAATTTACCTGAAGGCGTCAAAAGTGTTTTTACAACCGTTTATGACTCTACAAACAATAACAATTAGTTCACATTATGAAACTGAAAACAATACATGATTGTCCGTCAGAGACTCTATCCTTCAGGAATTTTGAGCAGTTTATTTATATGCTGGATCTGGTACCGTTGACCTCTCTAGCACGAAATCTCCAAATATCAGCAAAGTCCAGGGTGACTGTAGGTAGATACTCAACTGCTATGTATTGTTCTACTTTTATTTCCCAGCTGTGATCAACTGCAATGTTGTAACTGCTAGTGTCTCAACTGCTATATTTGGCTCTTCTGCTATGGATCAACTGCAATTTCCGCCACTTTTGATGTCTCAACTGCTATGCGTGAAAATTTCACTTACTGTGAAAATTTCAAACTCCTTGCTGGAACTTTATTATTTTCACAGTACATAAGAGTTCTTTACGTCGAGTTTTCGACTGGCTTCTTATTTTTGAGAATTCATGCTTAATTTTTCCGTTGCTATTTCGTGGTAGCTCAAAAATTGAGATATCTCGAGAAATACCATTCTTGTGGCTTTCTTGCTACTCTTTATTGTCCTTGTTGTCGGGATGATCTCTGTTCTTTCTTCTTCGAAAAGACAATCACGTCTGACCGAACCCCCAAATCAGTACTGTTCTGATTCTCGTGGAGACGATTTTCAAATATTGGAAGTGTTTCGATAACGATTAATACCATTCATCAAAATAGAACGATACTCAAAATCGAATTTTACCTAAAATAGAATGATGTTCAGATGGTTAACATTCTGCGATAGTCATTCTTGAAGAGATTAAGTGAGCGGTAGTTGGGAACAGAGTGAACGGATATCTATATACTTATCTTACTTATTTCATTGAAGTAGTTTTTTACTGAACCTAAAAATAAAATCTAATACTTCTTTCACTGAAGCATTGTTATGGAATTATCTTGTTTGAAATTACGAGCATTGGATGATAATACTTCAAATATGCATTCGAAAGCATATGTACAATAGATGCAGTTCACTTGAAGCCAAAGGCGAGGAAGAAAACCCAGAAAGTAAATAATAACAGTGGCATTAGTAGCCTCGCAATATTCTTAAGATATGTTCTTCTTCAGTTGAGCCGCTACAAGTTTTTTTTGTTATTTCCAGTGATTGCTATTCTGTCACCATGATTTTTACTCATTCCAAACCATATCAAAAAATCAATTATTAAATTTTTTCTTTATTCGGAGGTCAATTAGTTAAAGAAAAGTTAGTTTTCGAGGCAGACTAGAAGGGAAAGCTGAAAATAGATTTTTCATTTTACAAGAACTACGAAGTTTTCAATAAGAAACTTCGTATGAATCAGATATTTGAGGAACATTCCAGTACTATTTATTCATTGTCTAGAATCATCATGAAAAATATGCTCCTCTCGCCGAAAAATTGTGCATCTTTTCCGAAATTTGTTTTTCTTTCATGGTTTTAGCCGCCGTTTTGAACCTCCCCTATTATTGTTTATGCTGACCCTCCAAAGTATCAAATATCAATATAACATAATTTGTTGGATATGGGGATTTTGAGCAGAATTCTCGTCCGGTGTGAAGTGCTCCCTAAAACCATCACGTGGAGGATCACGCTTTCTTCACTTCTGAAACTTTGAGAAGAGAACAAAAAAGAATAGATTAAAAAAAAATAACATAGAAAGAAAATTTTATTAACTGCTTCTGTAGATCCTGAAACTGCTGCCGGCTTCGTCGCCCGATTTTTTTAGAATCAAAGAAATATGAATAACTTCTGTTTTCTAGGGTGCTTCGCATAATTCAGAACGACAGATAATTGAAAAATGATTATAATATTCATTGTTGTCATGACCCAATTAATGATGTGATTTCTTTTTTGGATGCTAAGAATATCCATAGAGATTGGCCAAGCGTAGCCCAGACGGGCTAGAGTTGTGGTTTATGCCGCCCTCAAGGATGATCAAAGCGTGATGAAAAAAAAACTAGGTTGATTTGACTGAACTATCATTCTATTTCTTTTTTTTTTTGGATGCTACGAAACATTTTCGAGTT
Organism: Caenorhabditis brenneri; assembly: GCA_000143925.2. NCBI lineage: Eukaryota > Metazoa > Nematoda > Chromadorea > Rhabditida > Rhabditidae > Caenorhabditis > Caenorhabditis brenneri. Next base: position 708,377 of record GL379808.1, read on the forward strand.
GTCAGAGCGTTCACCGAAAGGCGATGGTTATACAGTTTTTCTCTCTCACTAAAACGATCGTCGGGCCCCACATCCTTCTTCGCTACATCTTCGTGTCTCTTGCAGTCCGCGAATCGTTGGCGTGACGTTGCGAGTTTCCTGTAAATAACTAATTTCTATCGAATTTTCTACAACGGATTGTCAGCTTCATATGAAGCAGAGCTGTCTTTTGACTCACCAATGAACTCACAGATCCTAATCGGCAATAGCGAAAAAGTGGGCCCGACAATCGATGATCGAAACATAGAAAAAATGAGTTTTCGTGACTAAATGGATTCAATTATTTCTTTTTTGGATGCTAAGAATATCCATAGAGATTGGCCAAGCGTAGCCCAGACGGGCTAGAGTTGTGGTTTATGCCGCCCTCAAGGATGATCAAAGCGTGATGAAAAAAAAACTAGGTTGATTTGACTAAACTATCATTCTATTTCTTTTTTTTTTTTGGATGCTACGAAACATTTTCGAGTTGTCAGAGCGTTCACCGAAAGGCGATGGTTGTACAGTTTTTCTCTCTCACTAAAACGATCGTCGGGCCCCACATCCTTCTTCGCTACATCTTCGTGTCTCTGGCAGTCCGCGAATCGTTGGCGTGACGTTGCGAGTTTCCTGTAAATAACTAATTTCTATCGAATTTTTTACAACGGATTGTCAGCTTCAAATGAAGCAGAGCTGTCTTTTGACTCACCAATGAACTCACGGATCCTGATCGGCAATAGCGAAAAAGTGGGCCCGACAATCGATGATCGAAACATAGAAAAAATGAGTTTTCGTGACTAAATGGATTCAATTATTTCTTTTTTGGATGCTAAGAATATCCATAGAGATTGGCCAAGCGTAGCCCAGACGGGCTAGAGTTGTGGTTTATGCCGCCCTCAAGGATGATCAAAGCGTGATGAAAAAAAAAACTAGGTTGATTTGACTAAACTATCATTCTATTTCTTTTTTTTTTGGATGCTACGAAACATTTTCGAGTTGTCAGAGCGTTCACCGAAAGGCGATGGTTGTACAGTTTCTCTCTCTCACTAAAACGATCGTCGGGCCCCACATCCTTCTTCGCTACATCTTCGTGTCTCTTGCAGTCCGCGAATCGTTGGCGTGACGTTGCGAGTTTCCTGTAAATAACTAATTCCTATCGAATTTTTTACAACGGATTGTCAGCTTCATATAAAGCAGAGCTGTCTTTTGACTCACCAATGAACTCACGGATCCTGATCGGCAATAGCGAAAAAGTGGGCCCGACAATCGATGATCGAAACATAGAAAAAATGAGTTTTCGTGACTAAATGGATTCAATTATTTCTTTTTTGGATGCTAAGAATATCCATAGAGATTGGCCAAGCGTAGCCCAGACGGGCTAGAGTTGTGGTTTATGCCGCCCTCAAGGATGATCAAAGCGTGATGAAAAAAAAACTAGGTTGATTTGACTAAACTATCATTCTATTTCTTTTTTTTGGATGCTAAGAATATCCATAGAGATTGGCCAAGCGTAGCCCAGACGGGCTAGAGTTGTGGTTTATGCCGCCCTCAAGGATGATCAAAGCGTGATGAAAAAAAAACTAGGTTGATTTGACTAAACTATCATTCTATTTCTTTTTTTTGGATGCTAAGAATATCCATAGAGATTGGCCAAGCGTAGCCCAGACGGGCTAGAGTTGTGGTTTATGCCGCCCTCAAGGATGATCAAAGCGTGATGAAAAAAAAAACTAGGTTGATTTGACTAAACTATCATTCTATTTCTTTTTTTTTTGGATGCTACGAAACATTTTCGAGTTGTCAGAGCGTTCACCGAAAGGCGATGGTTGTACAGTTTCTCTCTCTCACTAAAACGATTGTCGGGCCCCACATCCTTCTTCGCTACATCTTCGTGTCTCTTGCAGTCCGCGAATCGTTGTCGGTAAGATGCGAGCTTTCTGAATGAAAATTTAACTTTGTTGTGAAGTTAAAGCTATTAATAGGCCGTCATATTGACAGGAGTGAACTGCAAAAAAAAAATGAAAAGAGAGAAAACGCAACCGTCCGGCTGGTCGCACTGCCGAGTGAAATGACGAAACAACGGGAGGAACGTCTGAGGAAAAGTGAGAAACATTCCCGCGCGCGCTCGAAGAATTGGTCGAATAGATCAAATGAATAGGTGGGATTGAAAAATTAAATTCAAACTCGGTTCTTACGGTAAGAATCGGGCGATTGCGTACATTGGACGGCGCGCCCTGTTTTCTCGGCCCGCGGCCGTGTAGACCACGTGGACAACAGTTTTCGTTCACTGTTATCTGTTTTTTCTTAAGTTAATTGTGTCTTCTTATTCATTTTTTTTAAATCTTAACTTATTCATTCATCATTCTCAAAAACAATAAAAAAGCAATTGAAGATTTTGGAGGGGAACTATTAATAGAACACAACATGCAGCAAATTATCATTTTGAAAAATTAAAAAATAGCATTAGGCTTAATATTGTGGTTGAATAAAATCAAACCTTTTTTTGTGAGCTGCTCAATGACTGATCGTTTTTTCTCGTTGTCCTGGATGACCTTTCCGATGTTTTTCTTGTCCGTTAGTAGGCTGCCAAGATCATCGCCCATCTCGGGATCACTGAATTTGAAAGAAAACGTTTTTCAAAGTAAAAAATACAAAAGTCTCACGTTTTTGTCAAAAACATTGATTCAATGATCTGTTCCATGGACATTGAGTCAAAGACGAACGGCATTTCGCTCTCACACATTTCCGATACCTCAAATAATCCTCTCCACCAACTCCTTTCTATCATCCTTTCCACTTGATTCTTCTCGATTTGAGACGTGACTCTGAACCGATACACGTATCTGTCTCTTGTTCTAATCGGCAACGTCTCAAACGTGATATCCTGTGGGTCCACTCTGAATGAATCCGTACATTTATGAATATATTTTTTTTTCTTACCCATGCTTACGCATCAACTCTTTAAATTCATTCTGGTCTGTTGGTTGTCTCGATTTAAAGTTTACAATCATGTATTCTTTAATAATACTTCCTTCTTCCTGAAAATACTAAAAATGAATTTTTTTCAGAAGCAATTGTCATCATACCTCCAGCGATTCGACGCGAATCTTCTTGATGGGTGGCTCTTCGCCATATTCTTCGTGAACTTCTGAGGCGGCTCGGCGATTCAGAAGTGGTGGTGATTCCGTGGGAGCGGCTCCATTTGATGATTGATCTATTATCGGATTACCGATATTGTGTGGCATTCTGTTCATTGGTGGCGGTGGCGAAGGAGGCGGGGTTGAGAGGCCGGATTCGGAGGAGCTGCTGATGTTAGCGTCCGAGGAGAGCCACGAGGAGTCGGAGGAACCATCCCCTTGAAGGTGCTGTTGCTCCAGAGCGGGAGTGATGGGTTCCGGAGGTCCAATGACCAGTGAGCTGTGACCGCTCCCTATGGGTACTCTCCTTCCGTCGATGTAGTGGTGTATGGAAAAGGAGAGGTGGTGAGTGCCCATAGGTACGGTTGTTGACTTGCCAATCACGTGGATCGGCTTCTCCGGAAGAGGGTCTCGCTGATGTCTAAACATAGAGAAGTTTGATTGAATTCTTGTTACATTTTTTAAAATTCAGAATCACAAATTTAGTTCAATATTGGCATTCCCTCATTTTTTTTACTCTCAAAAACGCAATGACTTTTTCTTCAAAAATTTTTTTAGAAAGTGCAGACCGATCTCGATTATTTCGACAAATCCCTCTGAACAGTTTCTCGCAAAATTTCTGTGATCGGTCTTCTAATTTTCAAAAAGATAGCGTCCGGTACTGACGAGATTACGCGCTATCCTTTTCTCAATAAATCCTGATTTCTCTCAATCCATTCTATCGGACAGTAATCGAAAATGGATGAAATAAACATTTGTTTTCTCATATTTTTTTTTACAGAACTTCATAAAAACAAAACGAAAACTCACGTGTAGCTGAAGTGGTTTTGCATCAGCGATCCCTCTCCAACTCTCCATCGCTCTTGGAGCATCCAGCTACACTTCGAGAGTAGATGGCCCAGACCTGCTAAAGACTCCTGCTTCGTCCCCGGCCCCTCGACTCGATCCTGCACGAGTTCCGACGCATCCACCGCCACAATCTGTACTCTCTGCCGCCGTCCCTTGACGACGTTGTGGTTTAGGGAGAAGGCGGGGATGAACTGTTTGACACCGTTCTCCTCCAAAAACGCCGCCGCCTCCTCCTCTAATCGCCAGCCTTCTAATCCATTCATTCTCGATAATTTTCTATATTTTATTACCTGAAATCTCGAATTCTAATCTGGCGACAAAAGTGGAGGAGACGTCAACGAAATTCATGGATACATGTTCAAAGTCGTGAGAAACTGGTTTTTCAGCTAGATATCAAAACGGTTTTCAAACTCTAATTCATATATTCCTTACAGCGCAAAAACGACGCAAACCTCGCAAAACTTTAGAAATTTTTCTTAATTTGTCAATTTCTGACGACGAAAACTTTGTTGAAATTTGGAAAATTCGAAAGCACGGCGAGAATATAGAACTGACGATGAAACAGTGGCAGCGAAGATATTTTGACGAAGATGAAGTGAACTCAGCATATATTTTTTTATTTTTGAAGAAATCACTCGGGTACTAGTGAAAATCCACCCATTTTTGCTGTTGCAGAGGCTAACAAACTTTTCGAATCTATGCTGATTTTTGGAGCCAACGCTCACTTTTCAATTCTCAAAATTTCAGATTTATATATTTTCGGATGAAAAAATTCAAGACTTCTGAAAATCTTCAAATTTTGTGACAAAAGTTTATTTGAGCCGCTTTTCGCAGACAATCCTGGATTTTCCGAGTTTTAAAGTTTCAGATTTTGATATTTTCAGAACTTCCAATTCAAGCTTTTTGTTGAAAATTCTTTTTGAATTTTGATTTTGAAAAACGGTGGATCCTGTGATTTTTTGGTATGATAAGGCTGAAGAATTACTAAAATCTACTCATTTTGCAGCCACGTCTTCATTTTTTCAGCAGAAAACTAGTCAGTTTCACGACTTCTGAAGTCTGCTAACGTTGAGAGCACCCTTGGCAATAAGCACTTCGAGAAAACTACGAAGAAGATAGCAATGAAAATTATCAGAGAAAATCTTTTGAATCCAGAAAATAACTGAATATTCATGGAGAATTTCTCAAATCTATGTGACTACGAACTGAACAATGATTTGTGGAGACGGAAAGTTACAGTAATCTACGCATTTTTGACAGCAAGACTTCTTTCTTTTTTTTCAATTTTTGAACACTCCAGGTTCTTTTTTCATATCGAAAATACGATATCTGTCGTTCAAAATTTGTGAAATTCTTACAAAAGAAACGGAGAATTCAGTGTTTTGTTGGCATGTCTTTTGCATGCTTCTCGCAGCTAGGAAATTGTCTTTGACTACATTTCTAAACTCAATTTCAAAGCAAAAATACTAGATTTATCTAAAATCGAGAAAAAATTATCCAGATTTTCGACTTCTGAAGTCATCTGACGATTAGAGCATCATTGAAATTATGTACTTTTGAGCGAACAACGACGACGAGATCAACAGAAACTAAAATGTTCAAAGAGATGCTGATGAATCCAGAAAATGATTCAGAATATTTGATGAATCGCTCAATTGTTTGCGATGCCAAGCTGATTATTGCGTTGCAGAGCCTAAAAAATTACTGGAGTCTTATCACTTTTCGCCGATTCACTGCTCAATTCTTATAACCTAAATTCCACTATTTTCATTGCCATTTTCAGAAAAAATCACTGGAAGCTATGCGCCTTTAGTTGTCGAACAGTACTGTTCAGTAAAGTTTTTAAATTTTTTGATTTTCGCGGCGAAAAATTTTTCGATAAATAGTGGCTAATTTTTCCTTATTTCGCAGAATCTCTTCTATATACTAAAGGAATAGCTCTGTGTGTCTGTGTGTGTGTCCAGCACTTATCACTGAATAACTTTTGTACCCCTCGACCGTTTCCTATCATATTTGGCATGTAGTCATGGGTCACCGAGCGCTTCAATTCTATAAAGTTTAGAGCATGGGTTACTGTAGGATTACGGTAGCTACAGTAACCAGATAACTCAACAATAGCTAGAAAACGTGTTCGAAGTGCTCAGATTTGTTCCATTTTTTGCATGTACTATCTAAGGGACCCCAATAGTACACCAACAAAAAATGGTGGAGATTACTGTAGGATTACGGTAGTTACGGTACTCCGAAAACTCAACTGGCAAGCTCTGGATGGATAACCTTCCAGAACATTCTCCTTCTTTCCAGAAACTTCTAGAAACTTCCAAAAACGTCAAAACATCTGATTATTTTGGCGGGAATTCAAATTTTCAAAATTTTCGGCGGGAATTCAAATTATAAAAAATTTTGGCGGGAATTCAAATTTTCAAACTTTTGGCGGGAATTTGAATTTTCAAAATTTTTGGTGGGATTTCAAATTATAAAAATTTTTGTCGTGAATTCAAATGTTTGAAATTTTGGCGGGAAGTTGAATTTTCAAAATTTCTGAAGGGAATTCAAATTATAAAAATTTTTGGCGGGAATTCAAATTAGAAACTGTTTTGGAACAGGAAGGAAGCTTAGGGCGCATCACTACCCAATGATCAAAAATGAGTTAAAGCGTGGCAAACTAACCCCCCATTGAGGAGCGCAGCGACGAACAAAAAGGAGGTGAGCCGCCGTGGGCGGCCCCACCGACTGGTTAATTCCTATTGCAGAGTTTGATCTACTCAAATGACTACAAAAAAGTCTCGAAAAATCGGAAAATTTTAGGTAAAACTTGTTTTTTTCCATTTTTTCGCTCTTTCCCACGCTTTTCCCGCCCAGTTTTTTCCCGCCTCTTTTTTTCTCTTTCTGAGAGAGTGGCGCGGAAAACTTCTTACTGTAGTTATTATTTTTTATTCAATAATTGTGAAATATTAATCAAAAATCCAATTTTGTTGAAATTCATCAAGTAACAAACTATTTAGGCTCTGAATTCGTTTCTGCATCACCTCGATTGGCCTGGAAATTATTAAAATCAGTTTGATATTTTTTTTATCAAACTTATTTTCACAAGTTTCGGTTTTCTCCTAGAAAAGAGAACGAAGGATTTGAGAGAGAGCAGAGAAAGTGGGAGAGGGAGAAAGGTTTTTGTGCTGGTTTCATGAAATAATTCAAATACTTCGAAGTGGAATTCGAATGGAAATCTAAATTTTTATTTTAAATTTCAGAGAAAAAATACTACAAAATTACAAAATTACAAAGAAATATTCTGAAGAATGAAGAGAGAAACTGCGTCAGAAAAGAGCTCGAACAAAAACGAATGTTGAATTTCGGTTTTTAAGAGAATCGATGACTCATCAAAATCTAATCCAATGTAAAAAAAAGAAAGAAAAACAAATCAAAAGCAAAAAATTCACTTGTTGATTTAGTAATGCTTGGACAGGATACTGTGAAATCTTCACAATGTGAATACCGTGAACATCATCGTCTACGATCTGAACTCAGAAAAATTTCTAGACAGACATCCAATCAGAAATTGAATAATCCCTGAGGTTGATAACATCAGTTTCAATTCAATTCCTTTCCAGGTTTCACTTACTTTTTCCATACACTTTCTTATCAAGAATCCTTTTTTTATAGAACTGCTTTTGCTCTCCTCTTAGATTGAAGGTTAACCGTTTGGTTATTTTTTTTGAGGAACATGGGAAACATCGGTTGGTCTACTTCTATATTTTTTTAACGTTAATGACTTTATTCTACAAACAATAAGAATTAGTTCACAATATGAAACAGAAAACAATACATGATTATCCGTCGGAGACTATATTCTTGACGGATTTTAAACTAAACGGTTGATTTACAAGTTGGATCTGGTACCGTTGACCTCTCTAGCACGAACTCTCCAAATATCAGCAAAGTCCAGGGTTACTGTATTCGGATCGAGACCATATTTTGTCAATCGTTTCTTGGCAATTTCAATGATCTCCTCAGCTAAGTTTTCTTGAGTTGTACCCTCAACATTCACGTAACGGCAGATGTCATCATTAGCGTAGTGACAGGAAATGGCTTTACGGAATCCTGAAAGAGATTTTTTGAAGTAGTTGGAGAAGTTATCAAACCTTCTGTTCTGTTTGCTCCAGATCCATGAATCAGAATCGGGTGGAAGAAGACAGTATCACCAGCTTCCATTTCCACGTGGATGCGTGGATTTGATGGATCATAGTCTTGAATTCCATGATAAGCTTTGTTAACACCTCCCTGCAATTTTATCGTAACACTTTCAATTGATTATACGTTGCTTCTTACCTCCCATTTTGGATATTCGTGAGGAAGGAGAACTCCTTTGTGAGTTCCTGGAACAACCACAAGGCATCCATTTGCTCGTGTGATTTTCTCCATAGCAGTCCATGCACAACAGATAAAATCGGCTGGACGGAATGGGAAATACTGTAGATCCTGATGCATTGGATGACGAGAGGTCAGTTTTCCTGTGTTTTGATTTTTATCATAAACTTTTCTGACTATTTTGACTTCGTCCTTCAGAAAATTTTTGAAAGTATTCTCTAAGATAAAGAAAATTTGAAGATGCATGCAAGCATTTCACTTCAAAAAAGAGCTTCATCTTCATTTTACTCACCATTGTCTGGTGGCTTATTGATGAGCATGGTGTGCATTGCCATAACAGTAGATTTCGGATTTCCAATCAAATCCTTCACCACATCCACCACTCCCGGGTATTTGCAATACTCAAAAAGTACTGGGTCATCTGCGAAATCTTGAATTTTCGTGATTGCTTTCTCTCCATCCTTGAATTCAGACTTGGCGATTGAGATGTCCTTCATAACAGTCATGTTTTCTGGAGCCTTCACTTTCTTCTCACAAATATCCTGCAAATAGAAAGTAGTTTTCCGAAAGAAGTCCAAAAGAATAACAGTCGTACCTGGAATCTTTGTCTGAATCTGTTCAGTTCATATTGTGGAACACAGTTTCGGATCAGAAGATATCCATTTTTTTCATAAAATTGTCGTTGTTCGGCAGACAAAATGGAACCTTCTCGGTTGTAATCAATCACACCTCCGGTGAGCATTTCTGAAATATTGGTCATAGAACTTTTGATGACAGTTCGAAAATAGACATCGAAGCAACGTTAATAGTTCACCAGTCAGATTTTATTTCGGATACGAAACCTGGAACTTTGATAATGTTATTGATTACAGAAAAAGTACGAGACAATCATGGAAGATAAGGGTTGTTCTGAAATCTACTTTCTTAATAAGTAGAATAACAAAGGCATACACTACCATCTCAACAATTGAGTATTCTATATAAATGAAAAACAAGGCCAATGTTAGACTATCTTCTTCCTGATACATCACTTCCTATCTCCTAATTGATACGGATACAAAATGATCAGAGTAGAATCCAATAGGATCCTTTCAAATGACACGAACACAGTCAATAGAAGAGAAGGGGAATTACCCGCCTTATCAACAGTCTTTTCGTTTTTCTCTCTTCCAAATAAATACCAGTCTAGTTGATGATCATCATTGTCTTATGATATGCAGAGAAGTAGAGAATACAAAAAAGAAGGGTGTCAATTGCCACAGTGTACCGTTATCGTACACACTAGCGGTGTTGTCTTCGATATGTAACACATGCAAATGGCTTCGACACGTAATCGAAAAATACTTTCGAATTTGGCACGTTTATCTCGGTGTTATTGGAAAATTTTGGAGTTCGGTCGGTCAGAATGTGTTCCGGTAGAATAGAAACACACTTTTCCTTACTCCCTTTTACAGTTTTAAAATTAGCTGTGAATTCTTTTGGATAAGATTGTTATTTATAAGAATTCGGTTTTTTGAAAGTTTTTCATCAATATTCTGTAGTAGCCGGAACACTTAGATAACTGGAGAACGAACATTCTTCTGGCTTTCTTGCTCCTCTTCATTGTCTTTGTAGTCGAGATGAATCAAAGAATCCCTGTTTTTAACAAAAGCAGTCATGTCTGATTGAATAATACAGTTCACCAAAATAGATCGAAACTCAGACGGTTAACGTTCCGCGAAGTCGGCGTTCTTGGAGAGATGAAGAAGGCGGAAGTTGACAGCAGTGTGGACTTATGGTTTATCGAACTTATTCTACTGGAGATTTGATGAAGATTTTTGTTATTGGAAACAAGAAGATTTCAAATATGGATCCGAAAGCATTCGTCAGTTGAGCCACTACAATTCCGTTTTACTCTCAAAAAAAAGCCCCTTTACTCCCATAATTTTTTTTTATTGCAAGTCATATCAAAAACATCATTAACTTTTATTCAGAGATTGTTTTTGTGAAGAACATTTCCAGATGGCTCCAGACGATTGGTGGTTTAGAAAACCTTGACAGAACACTTTTCTTCTGCTGAAAGAACTTTGAATGCACTGGATACAGTGATGACTCCCTCGGTTTTGTAGAGCTCATTGTTCTTGAGAAGAAGGTACTCTTCATAGCCAAATTGGAATCGATCGGCAGAGTTTTTGCGAACTGGTCCTTTGACGTAGTGCTGGAAAAACTTTTTTTTATTTTTTGTAGTTCTATCACTTTCGGTACCTTGCTTTTCAATGTTTGTGACATGTTTGGGTCAGTCTCCAGAATCTTCTTCAAATCATCCACATTTTTGCCGCTGGCAGTGCAGAATTTGAAGGTGAAATTTGAATCGTGCATAGACAAGAACTTCTTGAAATCCCTGCTCTCCAATGATTGATCCATAACTGCCAGAAGATTGGAAACATTCTTGTCAAGATTTGAATCAGCATTGTTATGTTTTTTTGATAGGTTTCTTGTCGAATGGCGTCGTCTTGGTGTTATTCCATGAGATCTCGGCGTCGACGAGCGTCTTGTTGATCCATAGGTATGTCTCGGAGCCGATGGACGTCTTGTTGTATGATAAGGACTTCTTGTGGATTCGATGAGCACAATGGCCAATGCGAGGAAGATGAGAAGAGAGAATGTGCCTCTCATGACGGTTCAGGGAGTTTGAACTGAAGGTTTCAAAAAGCAGGGGATACTCTTATAGGGTCTTATCTTATCTGATGAGATAATCAATACGTGAAGCTTGAAAAAACTAGAACAGATGTTCAAATAGATAAAGCAAAAATGGATATTTGAAAACAAATAAATTATTTTTGTTATTGGAGACGACTCTCACCGTGAACCTTCACAAGTGTCTCTTTAACGTGGTCAAGAATTGAAACCCAACATTAGCAAGGATTCAGTATTGAATTCTCACAACCAATGAGAACCTTCTCTATAATTCTCTTCCTCTCCATCACTGGAGTATTTCTTCAAGCTTCCACGGATGATGATGGAGAGAAAACTGCACTGAAGAAGGCCAACTTAATTTTGGAGAAAATGGATATCGCCCTACAGACGAAAGACTTGAAGGAGTTTCTCGATATGCACATGGCCAACTTTCACTTCAAGTTTTGTAATGAGACGGGAAGCAGTGTGGACGATTTGAAGAATATTCTGGAGTCAGACCCGCATATGTCACAGGTCATCGTGAGCAAGGTGAGCTTCATAGAAAACTTGTGAAATTTCATATATTGATTTTCAGCACACCGTGAAAGTCCCATCTGGTTCTAGTTCTGTCACCAAAGTGTCTTCAAACATGTGGAAGTTTTTCTACGAAGAACATCTCCTTCTGAACAACAACCAAGCGTTTCGAACCGAAGGAGCCATCTACTTCGTTGACATGGGCACCCATGTGAAAATTGATTCTGCTGAAGAAGAATGTCCTGAGAAGCTCTTCTAATCTTCGCGAATCACAGCATTTCAAGTTCGTTGTCCTTTGGTGATCATTCCCTATGATTGTATGTTTATATAAAATATTTGTATAAATATTTATTATTTAGCTTTTTAACTGAACATCTCAGCAATCACAAGCATGTTTCCACAAATAATCATCAATCCTCATTTTAAGCTCTTGGTATTGTCTCATAAATATCTTCCAGTCGCACCTTCCCAATTGAATTTAGGCTTTCAAATCCAATGAATGAAGAACGTTCCATGCTATTCGATACCTCCTTTCAAACCGTTTTCTATTATTGTGTTTGAGTAAATGAATCAAAGTTTCCAAACGTTGGTTCTTGTTTTCTGACAGTGCTCTCTTAAAATTCTTTTCATACATTTGCATTCTATTGACATTAATCTCTGAACTTTCAACTGATCTTTGTCGCTAACTCTTGCATCTTAAACCATCTCATTTCCTGTTCAACTTCCACGTTTCTGGTCATAAAAATTCCTTATAAAACCCTTTAAAAACGGTTTGGTTGCTCTCTCTCTCTTATCAGTTCTTGTTATTCTTCCACCTGTATTCAATCAATGAAATTTTTCAGACACGTATCAGAAGTAAAACCCAAAAAGACCAAAAAAAATTTGATAATTTCAGAAATTTCAGAATAACGTTCAAATAGAAAGTAGTTTATTTGTTTTTTACAGAAGAATATGATGAGTTTTGTAACATTGGAGAAAAGCATTCAACATTCTTGTTCGCTTACGCCGCTGATTTCGACGTGGAGACATTCACTCAGATGAGAAATGTAGTGATACAAACAGTCACTGCAAATAGGCACAACTATACAAAACTTGCAATGGTCCGGTTTGACACTAGTGGGGTTCAAGACAACATAACCTACTTTGATGACATTGAGTGAGTTAACATGGCAATATATGGTTTTTTCGCTTCCTAAATTCATGTTTTCATACTGACATCTTCAGCCCTTTCTACACTGCTCTACAAAACAACCCACCAAATCCCAGTCTTGCCGCTGACTCATCTAAACCGTCGAATGCCTTTTCAATCGTTTCGGTAAGTCGTGTTTTTTATTATTTTCAGCCTAGAAAGATTCAGTTTTGTATCTTGGAATCGTTTAATTTCAGAGCTTCCTCACAGCATCTGGTCGTCCCTTAGAAAGCTCAATGGTAGTTCTACTCATGAACAGGTTCCCATCAGCAAACATCGATTTCACTTCCGATGAATATGATATCATCACAAACAATAACGTGAAAATCTTCCCAATTATTTCGGATACATCTTTCTCTCAACAGTTATCAATGTCATCCAGAAGCTCTCAAGCACTGACAGCTCTTTCTGCAAACAGTAATTCGCACTTCATTATTGGAAAGAACGGCTATCAGTTGGCAGAGGTAAATAACTTTCGAAGCGAACTTTCCATCGTTCGAAAAGTGCAAAAAATAAATTAATTAAGGTTTTCCGAACTCTGATGAGAACAGCATATTTGGACAGCTTAGCAGTTACTAGAAGCTTCATTAACAACTATGGTTTTGGAGAGGCTACGATTGGAAAGCTTCGAGTTCCACATTCAGAAACTGCCAGTTACATCAACTTCACCATAACCATCAGCGCCCAGACTTTACAAGGTTGTAATTTGAACCCATTCATTTTGAACTTGATCATTTTTCAGGTAGTTCCATTAATACAAAAGGAATCCTCCTTACTTTTTATCAATCGCCAACTTCAAAGGTTGAAGTGGATTTTGGATCGATGAGCTTCTCAAACACCAATTTTTACTATAAAACAATCCAATTGAAGGAGAGTAACACCTATCAAGTTCTTTTCAATTCTCTTCTTGACTTGGGTACTGTTACAATGATCAGAGTATGGACGGATAGTGCACTCTATCACTATGGATCCTATGCTTCGTTGGACGATCCAATGGGTGGAAATACACTATCGAAAGTTGATGAGTATCAAGGTGCCGCGTTGAGAATGAAATTGATGAATGATTGTTACACTAGTCACGCTGTACGTTTTGAATGCTTTCAGATCAACATTTCATATTTTCAGGCATACGTTCTCTTCACTGACTGTGCTGGAAATGTGAGCGTAAAATACGATTCTTCTCAAACCATTCCAATCGATTACATATTTGCTGATGAAGGAAGTTTCCCTCACTATCCCATCGTTCCATTTTTCTGCGATTCCAAACCAACTAGCACAAATACATGTATTCCTGGAAGTGAGAGCAAATATGATATTCAATTTGTGGCCGGCGAGTTCACAGTGATTCGCTCGTTCCAATGCCGTCCCGGAGTTGGACAAATCAATCCGAACTGCAAGAACATTGATTCAAACGGAAACTACTACTGTAACCGGGATAAACTTCCATACATGAGAGGTTGATAATGAGTGATTTGACAGAAGTGGATAAATGTTTTGTAGGTCCAACTGGGCAAGTTCCGGATTGCTTGGGTCATGGTCACGTTGAGTATGATTTCGGATTCGCTGAAGCTTATATCTGCGTCTGCGATGATGGTTATTCGGGAGATTCTTGTGAAAAGCATTGATAATCTTGTTAATAAAATTGAAAAATATTCTTTATAAAGGTGTCTACAGCATCAGAATTCAAAACATTCCGGTCTGGAGTGAAGGATTGAATTTGAAAAAAAAACAGAATTCTATTTCATCCGTGTACCTTTATACATGCAATTGCTCTGACTTTCTGAGCATCTTGCTCCTTCCCCTTTCATGTTTCCCTGGAGTTTCCATGGTAACCTTCACCACCTCTTCTTTTCCTCCCTCTTTCGCCTAGATTTCTTTACGTTCGTCTTTTCCCATTCACTACTCGGTAACCGATAATGCAATCGGATATTTACGACAACAAAAAGATTGCTAAAATCTTAGTGTTGGGTCCCCCGAAGGTTTTTTTTTGGATTTTTTTGCATAAATCAAATAATTTTTTGGTTTTAGGCCGGAAAAACCACACTTTGTCGATTTCTGGCAGATTTTATGGAAGAGTCGGAGGGTTCGAAAAAAGGAGAAGACCCAGCAGAGAGGGAACGGAAATTTGAGTTTGAATTTACAACAACTTACATGCCAACCAAAGGTAATTAATTGAAATCAACTACGTTAAAAAAAACTGATGGAGGCTTGCAAAAAATACAACTTTTAGTGAGCTCGAATTGTTTTTTTTTTTGTCAAATAGAGTCTACGGCAAACCAAAAAGAGATAGGTTACACTATACATTTATAAAGTTACTGTATTTTCAGCTGCACGTATTCAAGAATTCGAAACTCATGAATTCTTCCAAGACGCAGAGCATGAAACAAGACGTCTTCAGGATTCAGAAATCCATCTGTGGGATGTGAGTGGTGATCGGAAGTAAGTTGACACAATCCTCCTGTATTGTTTGGTAAACTGCTCTACTTTCAGATACGAAGACTGTTGGCCAGCTATAAAGGAAAATGTAGAGGGTGTGATTCTCGTGGCAAATCCAGAAGAGCACAAAGGAAAGGATCTTCAGTTGTGGTACACAGAATTTGTGGAGAAAGAAAACATAAACTTGAATTGTGTGATGGTTATTCTTAATGAACAAGGTTCAAAGAAAACTAATCATGAACAAATTTCCAGCTTTGAGTGAGCTTTTGTCATTTCGTCAAATCAACTTCTTAAGTATTTCAGAATCCTTCCGCAGCTTCGAACAGTGCATCACGTAGCTCACCACTTTGGTTCAGAGTCTATGCAGATGAAACAAGAGGTGAATGCTTTTATGGCATCTGTTCTTCGAGTTGATCAAAGACGTGCAGAGATGGCTGAGAGTCATGGGTTGAGTTATGAAGAAGCACCTGAAGAGGATGAGTTCTAATTGCACAAAAACTTATCAGACATGAATAAATACTCTTCATATTATTTTTTGAATCTACTATTTCGATTCTAAAATCAAACCGATAAAACACAACAATTATACAGCGCATCATTGGAGGGTAGGGAACAATTGGGTCATAAGGTACACAAATAAAACAGGGCCGTACAAGTTAACCAGTGGCGATTTTGGTTTTACTAGAATGGTTCGTACCATTCTAACTCGAAAACAAAAAAAAACTTGATAAAAAGGTAGTTTAGACAAAAAATAAATGAAAACAATGTAGCTTAGAAAAAAAGATTAAACATGCGATATGTTCTAAGATCAAGTAAAAATCACTCAATGATTAATTTTCCATTTTACAGTGAACTCTTCGAATCTAGTCTTGGATTCCTGAACTTCTTGAGCAACATCTTTATAGAACAGGTTGTCATGATAAGCCTGGAGAGTCTCATCTCCTATCTTCATCTTAATCCATTCGAGTGCTTCAGAACGTGACGGTATTGGATAAATCGGAGCCTCCCTATATCGTTGGGCCATATCAATCATAATCATTTCATCACGAATCATTTTATAGAATATGTCACGAGTTTCGCTGAGAGTTGTAACTTGACGAATGGCTCCAACGTGTTCCATTCGTTGCCAACGATCATGCATATCAGCGAATTCCACACAAGCCTTCTTGAAAGCACTCTTTACAGAATCTTCAACACCTTGAGCGATGACTCCACTTCTTTCCATGATCTTGCCTAGCTGTGCTTCTCTTATTTTGATTCCAACAACAGCATTTGGCTCTAGAACTCCTCCCCGACAACCTTCATCAGCTATAACGTGAATAAATCCACGATTGACATTGGAATCGACTACAGCCCAAGCTCCTCCTCTCAACTCTCCACCAGCTGGAATATAAACGATGACAGGCTGCTGATATTGAGATAGCTCGTCGATGATATGCGCACCAAAAGTGAGAACTTGATCCGACATATCCTTCCGTCCACCAGAAAATCCGCGAAGACTCGCAATCATGACGAGAGGGAGTGCCTCACGATTGAAATCGGAAATCGCTTGTGATGTTTTGAAAGCAGAGTCAGGATACCTGAAAATCGAAAATGATTTTTCTCCCACAATCATCTCTCTCTTCTATATACTAAAGGAATAGTTCTGTGTGTCTGTCCAGCACCTATCACTGAATAACTTTTGTACCCCTCGACCGTTTTCTATCATTCTTGGCATGTAGTCATGGGTCACCGAGCGCTTCAATTCTATAAAGTTTGAAGCACGGGTTACTGTAGGATTACGGTAGCTACAGTAACCAAATAACTCAACAATAGCTAGAAAACGGGTTCAGAATAGTTCCATTTTTTGCATGTACTATCAAAGGGACCCCAATAGTACACCATCAAAAAATGGTGGAGATTACTGTAGGATTACGGTAGTTACGGTACTCCGAAAACTCAACTGGCAAGCCCTGGATGGATAACCTTCCAGAACATTCTCCTTCTTTCCAGAAACTTCTAGGAACTTCCTGAATTTCCAGAAAATTCTAGAAACTTCCAGAAACGTCAAAACATTTGATTATTTTGGCGGGAATTCAAATTAGCAACATTTTTGGAACAGGAAGGAGGCTTAGGGTGCATTACTGCCCAATGATCAAAAAAAAGAGAGTAAACGTGACAAATTAACCCCCCTTCCCCATTGAGGAGCGCAGCGACGAACAAAAAGGAGGTGAGCCGCCGTAGGCGGCGCCACCGACTGGTATGACCTGAATAAAACGATACTATTTCAGTTAAAACACTTACCAAACTTGTCCCGCTCTTGTCACTGTCGTCTCTTCACTTATATCTACACTTTCATCGGCTAGTTGTCGTTTGTCGAATGATTTCCATTGAGAGGCAATAACTCCAACTGGTAACCCGTTGAGTTTTGCTCTACCTGTGACAATGGATGCTGCCCACGAGGTGCAAATTTCATCGAACGATCCGATGTCAAAGATTCCTTGCTTCCCAGGCATATCTATTAGATTCCGCACATCTGACTGCATATCTTCTTTGGTTACGTTCACATCTTCCAGATGCCAGTGACGATCCAAAAGGCCGTTTCTTCCAAAGTTTGTATAGAAAGGGAACATTTCCTGTTTCTGAGGAAGGTACCGTAGCCAATCAACTATTTTTCGAACACCTTCCAAATCTGAGGATACTGTACAATGAGCGATTCCATTATTACTCATAATTTCGGTACCGCCGAGACGGTTATTCGAGGCGTAAACCTGAAAACAAGCAATCAATGATTCTGATGTCTATTAGAAAATGAATCACCTTTTTGCCTAGAAGCGTGTTCAATGCAGCTGCACCTGTCAAGATTAAGTTAGACTTTTCATGTTGAATGACTCTCCGAGCCAATCTTGCTGTATATGCTCCAATACCAACTGAACGTCCAGTAACATAGCAATATGTCGGGATTTCGCGATATGCTCTGGAAGTTTCTCCACCGATCGCTCCGGATCCCATCAGGTTCTCCACACCGATGTACTCGTTCTGAAAATATATTTTTGTCATTGTGAACATTTTATTTGGGATTATCTCGATTACTTTCTTTCCCTTAACAGCCAACAACTTCAATACGCCTTCTTCTTCTTCATACACCATTTGATCACCAATTCTTTCTTTTTCTGATGCATCAATGTAGAGGTAATCAAAATCGTGTCCATTTGGTTTCAATTTCACTTTCAGAACATCCAAAACGTCTCGAGCAAGACCAATTCGGGCACCTGAGTTGCACGAGATGTTCACTCGAGGGATCTGCAAGATATATAAAACATACTTTCACATTTTGAAGCTTTGTCACCTTTCTCTCTCTTGCCAGTTTACTAGCCATCTCGAACAAACGATGCTCTGGCTGAGCGAATGATCCAACTTGATGAGTGACGTCATTCCCAATGAGAACGAAATCCAGTGTATTATTTTTTCCGAGAGTCAGGGAAATGAGCCATGCAACAACGGAGCAAGAATTCAAACATTGAGCAGCTCTACGTTCCAGCTCTTCACTATCAGTAATGATTTGAAGCTGTTGTTTTTCATTGACGATCAGCTCTTTAAATTCAACTTTGGATTTCCAGTCACGTTCTGAATCTGCCGATGCCCAAGCAAAGAGCAATGGGAAGTCGTAGATATATGTTGTGCGATTTTGTCTAAACTTTTGAAAAATGAAAATGCTTTTGAAACTTTTATGAAATTACCTTGCCAAGCTTCTTCTCAAATCTCGTTTTTCAGGAGCCGAAAAATCTGATTCCAGTGAAACATCTAGTTTTTCCTGCATAAATACTCCGACCGTATTGGAAAATTTCCATTTTTCCGATTTTCCACATATAATGATTTCGCTAACTTCCATTTCTTCTAAACGCTTCTGTTCTTCCAAGATGATGCATTCTATATCTGATATTGGAATTTCATCCTCAAAAATTGATATTTCAATTTGATTCGACACGAATTTGACTTTATTCAAATGGGTGGAATAGCATGCGAATTCCAGTAGCGCTTCATAAATTTTTTCGGAGAACTCGATAGTAGATGATGTTGTGGCACTTCTGAACCTCATAGATGCAACATCATTCGAAAATCCAGATTTCTTTGTATCAATTCTGCAGTCTTCCATCGAGAAATCTTGATTTTCGCTCGACCGATACAATATTTTAGCAGCTAGTGATGAAATCGTTTTTAATTGCTTCATATCGAAAAACTTTCGAAGAATTTGATTAAAGTCTTCCGAACATTCCGACTCAATACTATCTGCCAGGTTTTCGAGTATCCCAACGACTAACTTCTCTTTGATTTTTAAGTGAGTATTAGAATGGATTCGATCGACAACGTCTTGGAAACAAGGAATCTCATTGACCATCTTCTGGACTGATTCATCAAAACCGTCGCGAACATCGAAATAGCGCTCCGTATCCAAGAAAATTTCAAGAAGTTGAAGAATCTGTTGATTCGAAGACAAATCATCCCCTTGTTCTTCAGGTTTTACATGGAAGAGTTCAGATATCAGAGTATCGACTGAATCATCCATTGACCCTCGACCTTCCAATATCAGCTTTGCTTTCTGAAATTTTTTTAAATCAACGATCGGATAAAAAATTCGTGATCAACCTCAAATACCGACTTTTCTTCGATCTTCCACCCTTTCATCGTACCACTAAACTTCTCACTGGTTGTCAGCTGATCCTGGATGTGCTTATCGATTTCAAGACGTCCCAAAATGGATCCAGGATTAATGAGATCGCCTTCTTTTGCGATGGGAATGAGTCTGAAAGTCGATTCATTGATCTATGTGGAAGAAAGGTAATTATGCTACCTTCCTGGAGCCACTTTGGTCACCACATCGAATATCATTTTCATTGATTCCACTTGAGCATACGTTTGACCAACTTCAACGAATTCTCCTGGCTGAACCTGAAAATTTTGAAATTAGTTACAACAAGTTTACACAATTTTACATACTTTATATTCTAGAAACTTGCCAGTATATGGAGATCTCAAACAACTGGCATCATTGTCATCTGTTTTCGGAAACTTCAATTTATTTCCACTAATTTTGATGAAATAATTGTCTTCAGTTTCCTCTAACAGGAAATCAGTGGTTTTTCCCTGATGAGCAGCAAGGTCTTGTGTTCCATACTTCAGCATTTCAACAGTAGTTTCTTGGTTTCCCATTCGTAAATGATACTTTGATGGTGTTTCTTCAAAGATTTTCACCGAAAACTTTATGTTATTCATTTGAAGTTCGACTTCTGTTCTCCTTGACAACTCAACAGGAAGAACAATCTTTCCCGTTCTAAGTTGTGTTTCATATCTCTCGAAGACTCCCCGAATCTTCGATCTTCCAATAACAGCGGCACTCACTGCGATGAGATGATCAACAGGGAGCGTAAGCTTCTGTAAAGTTATGATTTCTTGTACTGCTCTTGTCCAAAGTGTTTTCGTACCTGGCATTCTCGTTTAGCAATTCGTTGATCTAACCATTGAGTATCATATTGATTTGATTTGAACTTTTCCAGTGATAACAAATCGATGAGATAATCGGATTGAGTTGGAAAAGTAGCATCTATTTTGAGATTGTTCAACGCGTGCTTAAGATTGGCAATCGCTTCAAATCTATCTCTTCCTCTGGCAAAAACATGCCCAATTTGTGAATCAGCAAACTCGTGTACTGTACTTCCATCAGAGAGTGAAAAGTAAGCCCAGGCTTTAGAAGTGGAATTGAATTTCAGTGATCGAACGGTTCCAGTGGAAGGAAGAAACCTGAAACCTCGCCTCGCTCGCTATGTTCATAACTATTCTTTTTACTTACCTATCGTTTGGATCTTCACACGTAACTCTTGCAGCCATACAGTGTACTTTTCCATTCTCTCCTCTCGCCTCCCTATCTTTGAATCTCTTGATACTGTGAATATCTTTGAGGGCCTTTCCCATTGCAATTTGAAATTGTAGCGATGGTATATTAACATCACAAACAGATTCGGTGCATGGATGTTCGACTTGAAGACGCGGATTCAGTTCAAGAAAGAAGTATTGATTTGTGGCGGGAACAAACAAAAGTTCAACAGTTCCAGCTGAGTAATAACCGACAAAATTAGCAAGTGCAATAGCATCTTTCTTCATTTTCGCCATTACTTCTGGGGGCACAATGCTGGCTGGTGCCTCCTCGATTACTTTCTGGCACCTTCTTTGAATTGTACAATCTCTTGAAGACAACGCAATTACTTCTCCGTATTGATCTCCTATAATTTGAATTTCCACGTGACGAGCTCCTTCCATACACTTCATTAAAAAAATTGGCGAATTCGGAACTTCCAACTCAACTTCTTTGAATAATCTTTCGAAGTCTTGCATTCTTTCGCACTTTCGAATCCCTTTCCCACCTCCTCCTTCTGATGCTTTAATCATCATCGGTACGTCAATCTGATACTTTGCAATCGCCTCATATCCCTCTTTCACTGTTTTGATGGTCGCCTGCGCTCGAAGCTCATGAAAATGTTCGAAATCAACACATTCATCTACTTTAACATCACTGCCACTCCAAGTAACAGTTGGCATTCCGATCGATTGAGCAATAATTGTACTGATAATTTTGTCGCCTGAAAAATCATAGTTAAACGCTTACATGATGGTAATCTACCTGAAGCAATTATAGATTTCTCTGATGGGCCGATAAAAATGATGTTATTCTTTCGAAGACGTCGACAAAGTTCAGAATTTTCGGAAGCATGTCCCCAGCCGACATACACCGCATCTACACGAGATTCTAATGCGAGCTTCGTAATAACTTCTACATTGGCGAAATTGTTGGAGTTGGAACCGGCCGGGGCCATAACGATTTCGTCGGCGAGCTTGAGATAATCTGAAAATACCTAACTGAATTTTTGTAAAAAATATGAAAAACATACGTGATGCAGATTTCATTTCATCTTCTGTGGCGATACAAACAAATGAAACAATGCTAGAAGTGTCGAATTGATAATGAAGCCATTGCCGAATTGAAATAAGGCATTTCATCGCTGCTAACCCGTTATTTGCAATTAAGACCTATGCCGTAACTATTAGAAACTAATTTAAAAAGAAGCTTACCCTCTTGATACTTTTACCCTTTTCTAACTTTCTAACGAACTCGTCGATCCGGTTCATAGTTGGATCTGAGCCGTTCTCTTCTCCCAAGTCTGCCATTTCCTGTAAATAAAGTAGTAATTAAAAAATATGTTAATGAGAAATCACAGAGTGTGGTAAGAAAAACTAAAAATTGTAACTTTTCGGTATAAAAAGTCTCTGTAAAAATTACCGAAACAAAAAAGGTTGCCGATTGACGTGCCGAACTACACAGTACGCAAACACTGCACACCGTTAACTACAGTAACATTTCTTTGAACAAGCTGTTGGATTTACCTTTTTCATGAACACTTTAACGCAAAAAATGTGATTCTCAAGCAGAAAATATATTTATCAGAAGAAGATATCCGTTGATCACACCACTCCAGTGCCACGAAGCGACAACTGTTTTTATAGAGAAGAGGGCAGATGTCACCGGGAGACACGTGATAAAAATTGGGATTTAACGTGTTCGACGAAAAATAGTTGGCAAAACTCCTTCTCGAGATATTTTTAGAATTGAAAACTCAAGTTTTCAGTTTTCAACTTGTTGGAAAGAAACAGAAATGCATTGTTGATTGGATTAAAAAAAAAAATTTTTTAAATAGAAATTATAACTTTCATTTTTGATTTCCATTAGTAAGGTTTTTTCACATCAAAGTTTCATCTAAAATCTCAATTGAAACAGCAAGCCAAGAAGACATTGAAAAATAAGAGCTCAAATATAAAAATATACAATGGATATGAAAAAAGGAGCTCTTATTTTCAAAAAGTTATGTCATACTCAATATTACAAAGGGGAAACAAAAAAATAGGAAGAAGTTGCGTGGCTCCCGTCGCTTCAACATAAAGCTGCTCTTTGGTTACTCTTGTTGTCCGATATCTCTTCACTTCCTATTGTGTTTCTCTTGTTCTAAGCTTATGAGACTGGGGGACGGAAACGAGGAAAAGGGGTCGAACATTTGAAGATGATTCGCACATTTTGTGGTTTTTCTTCATCTATCTGCGTCTCCTCTTGCTCTTTTAATCGCTTGGAGGAGACAATAATATTTGAGGAGAAGGTATATTTCGGAACAAAAAACTTAGTTTATATCACTTCATTGACGGTATCGAGTTACACAGACCCAGAATTTCAAAACAATTTCCTGAATCACTTTCTGTAGTTACAATAGTAACTTTACCGGGCGGTTTTCTTGAAGAAAAAGATGTGAGTTCTTTCCTAGACTGGCTAAATTTAGATCACTCTCAAGCACTTGAGAATGACCCTTTCTGTTAAGCTTGTTAGTGTTCAAAGCATTGTGTTTGTCCTAGAGAAAAACATCCGCCTAAAAGACCAATGACAAATGTATTCTCAGTAACTTCTACATCTTATGCAGAAGATTCCCATGTTCTAATGCTTGGAGGGTTTTTTATTTTGAAAATTCGATCTCTATAAACTTTAGATCTCTTTTCAGTTCTGAATTTAGATATGATACTTTGATTGGATAGAGCTTGCTTTTTTTTAAATCCACCAGAACCTATGTTTTTGAAACTGTCATTTTCGTTTCACAACCTTGCTCCTCTGTTCCGTTTCGAATACATAATTGACGATTTTATGGGTTACCCACCCTCTTTTGATCAAACATCTTTCACTTCTATTCATTTTTTGTTTCGATTCATTTCATTTCCCATTTTGGTTTTCTTGCACCTTGTCTCTTTCTGTCGTTATTCTGCTCTCATAGATGAAATAATTGAAGAAGAAGAAGAGAAATAGAGAAAGAAAGTACTAATGCTTTCACTAGAAAACTGATAAAAAGTAGGAAAGTCTCTGTTCACATAATCCTAGAGGAATTAACACTAAACCCAAAACCTCTTTAGAGTGGAATTTGAGCGATTCTTATGTCTGACACATCTTTTCCTTTCATTTTTTGTAATTGATATTTTCTCAGCTGAGAAGTACTGTGTTGGAAAATGAATCTCTAAATATCAAAAGCGTAATGTTCAGTCAACTACTTTTATTACCACCCAGCTGGTTCCTTCACATATTGCACATCTATTCTTGCATTCGTTTTGTTTTGCTGAATTGAAAATCTTTGTGATGAGAAACATACTTGAACAATATACAGAGAAGACACCGACTTTTTATTCCTGGTTGGAGGTTTCCATCTAAAGAAAGATTTCAGATCATAATTTCTCTGAAAATTTCTTATTTCAAGTTCTAATTTCTAGGATATTTTTGAGTGATCTTTCAACGCAAAGAACGGCAACCTGACAGAATATCTTCAGAATACACCCTCCAATTGAAGGGCCCTAAGATGACTCTCGATTTCAGACCTCGCGTCGACCAAATTATTTTTCTAGGGGTTTTGTCATAAAAATCTGTGGCCAGTTGTTTGCACATTGTTCTCTTTTCTCTTTTCCCTGTTTTCATTAATTTCCTGTTCCGTTGTCTTGTCTTCTTCTCAGCTATTATTTCGAGTTCTCTAGACATCTTGATATGTTTCATTGGTGTTAGAAGTTTGAACTTATTCTACTTGTCTACGTGTTTTAGTACACCTGTCATTGTAAAAACATTATGATGCAAATGTGAGCAAGGAAAATTCAGGAGATAAAATTGCATTGCTTCATTTGTTTTTGAGTTTATATTTGGTTAACAAGGTTCGAACCGTTCAGAGTACTCGGGAGTTCCCTACTTACTCTTTTTCCTAGTTCTTGTTATTCTGGAAATGTGGTTTTATGTTTTTGCGAAGCTAAATCATCAATGACTACTTTTGCGAAAACTGCCATTTATCAAGTTATTATTTACGTTGAAAATTCTCGTGAAGGTCTCTTTCTCAACATGCTCTTACGAGTTCTCCTCACTTATCTAAATATTCTCACCAATCACCCACCCACTCATCACACCCACAATCCTAATAACTTCTTCTCATATTTCAATTTGTCTTCTTTCTTTTGATTCTAGCTTTTTCTTCAACTCTTGAATTCTTACAAAATTTCTGAAAATGGGTTGAATGATACATTCTGATTGAATTTGCAATTGAAACCGCATTCCAAAATTACAATCCTTTTCTCATCTATTCAAGCAAAAAATCTATTCGTTCTTTGCTCCTTTCTTTTTGCCCCTTTCTCTCTCTCTCTACATCTTTTTTCAGATCGCCAGTTTTCTCTATTTTATGCACTCTCTTTTTTATATCCTTCTTGCCGAAAAAGTGCTCAAAATACTGAAAATAGTCAAAAGATAATAATGTCGTTGGATGTAAAACCTCCTGTTAAACGAATGCTTTCTCGGCCTGCAGTTAAGAAGTTTCGTAAGTTTTGATAGGTTTTTTTTTAATATTCGAAAAATCATTTTCAGCATTCTTCCATCCGTTTTCAAGAAGACTGCACATTTGCTTGTTGTGTATGGTAGGTATGAGGATTGTAGGCGATTCCGTTTGAGATGTACCTTTGAATAAGGTGTACTAGTATAGTTGGCTCAGAGTACTGTGAGACTAATTATTCATTTTTGCAGCGGTAACTAGCTTTTGAAAACCGCAAAACACCAGAACTACTGTAGTTAAAAGAAAAAGAAAAAAAAAAGAATAAATCTGGAAATAAGAATAGATTCTAGCCTACATATTATGAAAATTTTGGCTCTCTTCGCAACTGAAAACAAGCTGATGAACTTGGTTTTATCAAGCAATGACTCAATAAGACACCTGTTTCAGGCTGGATTTTGTTGCACCACATTTATGAGAATGCACATAGCCATCACGATGACTTGTATGATTAACTCCACAGCGTTGGCTCTTGAAAATGCTGTGTATCCAGAAGTCTTTGATAACAAGTCTTCTTTGATTGAAGAGGTGACACTCAAACATTTAAACAGAAAGATGAAATTATTGGTTTAGGTGGAATCGGTGTCAGACGGTGTATGTTCATCAAATACAGACTTGAATAAGAAAGTGGTTGTAGATTATGGAGTCAGTTTTTGTTTGTTTATGACAACTTTATTGATAGATAAATTTCAGGGACAACTAGTATGGAATAGTCAAGAACAGAATCTGATATTCTCGGGTACATTTTGGGGATCAATAATTACAGTACTACCATCAATGTTCTTTATAAACCGCTATTCACCAAGATATGTACTTCAAGCAGCTGTCGGTTGTTATATTCTTATGACTGTGATTACTCCGTACATTGCTACCCATTTTGGACCATATCCCGTATTTATTTCAAGAGTTATTATGGGATTAGGAGAGGTAAGAAGTCAGACAGGAAATCAAATAATCATAACTTCAGGGATTCATTCTACCAGCCAACAATGCGATCCTCGCAAACTGGTTTCCAAGTGCTGAGAGGAGTACAGCAATATCCCTTTTTACTACTGGAAATCAGATGGCTGGAGCTGGTGGAAACCCTGTTGCTGCATCACTTTGTGCATCATCTTTCGGATGGCCTTCAATCTTCTATTTTGCAAGTAAGCGCTTCGCAATATGTGTATTGAATGAAATTCATCAAAAATGATTTTGAGGTATCGTGTCGACAGTTTGGTCAGTCTGTTGGTTTCTCACAGCCTCCAATCAACCATCTAAATGTAAAGTGATGACCAAAACTGAAAAAGAATACTTGGATGCGACTGTTGTCAGAAGATCAAACAAAACTAATGTAAGTGTCAAGAATTGCTGATGATGTAGCTATAATAAGTTCATTTCGTCCAAGGAAATTTAGCTATCTTCTGGTAATATTCAAACTGTTTTCAGCGGTCGCTTGTGGTTCCATATGCCAAAATCTTGAAATCTCCCGCTTTCCTCGCTCAACTCTTGTGTCAGTTTGTCATCAACTCAATTGTGACACTTCTTCAAATTTATCTTCCGAATTACTTTAAAGACGTTCTTCATCTAGGAGTCATTGCTGTAAGGAAGTTGAGATTCAGGAGGTTTTCAAATATTAATTTTCAGAATGGCACCTACACTTCCGTCCCCAACATTGTCAATTTCGCATTGAAAATTGTTTGGGGAATAACCATTGATAAAGCAAAAGAGAATAAAATCATAAGTGGAACGTTTGGAGTCAAGCTGTCACAGTCAATAGGTTTATTGTTTTGAAATATGAACATTAGATGTGAACCTCGAATTTCAGCCAACTTTGGAGGTGCTCTTTTTCTGATACTCATAACTTTTTATGTGGACTGCACCAATCCAACACTCGGATTCATTTTCTTCTGCATGATGTGAGTGTACCCCATGGCGTCATTTGTTCAACGACTGTTTTCAGGTACGGGTGTATGGGAACACTCGTCAGTGGGTTTTACACATCATTACTCTCTTTGGCACCAAAGTACACGGCAACCATGTCGTCGATTTCTGTATTCTGTGCAATGATGGGAAGGTTGTCAACTCCAGCAATAGTTGGGCTTATTAAGAAACAGGTCAGAATGATTTCATTTGACTTATAGCTCTCGTTTCCCTAGGTTGAAGAATAAAAAATAATATTTATCAGATAGGGCTTCCTATATAAAGATTTGATCAGAAACTTGATTACAGAACACTCTCTCCGAATGGCAAACTCTATTCCTTGTGTGTGCAGGGGCAAACATTGTATGTGGAATCGTATTTCTTCTATTTGGATCAGGTAGTATACAGAACCTTTTCAAAACATGCTAAATTTTCTACGCATAACAAAAGGGATAACGGTTGGGTTTTCAGGAGAACTGCAAGAGTGGGGTGAAGAAGATGAAGCCAAGGAAATGAAATCGATGGCAGAGAAAACCCCGTTGGCAAGTATGCAGAACTTACCAGCTGATGTGGAGGACAATGATGTCTTCCAGTCCGCACTGGATATGGATATTCCAGAGATTCAACTAAACGAAATCACACTGACTACAGAAGAACGTCAACGGTTCCAAAGACGAATTCGCGAAGATTCAATGTGTTTGTAAACTTGCGTGCACTTTCATACTATTTTTTTATTCATGACAAGTTAAAATTGAAGGTTAATGTACCTCTTGAAACCGCTTGTAGTGAAGTCAAAGTTACCCAAATCAAATTCTCTATCAGGTTAATGATCTCCTTTGTGTTAAAATCCCATTTTCTCAAATCGAATTTCAACTCTCCTTCTTGTGATATAAATTAATGATTGGCAAAACATTTCTCCTAGTGAATAAATCGTTTCATTTTTACAACTGTCCAATTGTTCAAAGTGGGGAATATATGTGTGCATTCTGACGTGAAAGTACACTGTATCTGACGTTTGCACACTTGGCACCAAACTTGACGCGATGTTCCAACAATTTTTTCGCCGTTTTTTCGTTTGCATTTTTTGAAAGTAAATTAGTTGCTCAGTTAAATAATTATTGTGCTATGTATAACTTTTATACAGTTTTTTAAAAACAGAAAGCTGTCATTTTTTCTCTAAATTCTGTTTTTCAAATTAACCCATAAAACTCCCATTCTTTCCGCGCGAACACCCTCTCTTTGAAGAGGGCGCTATTACACGTCAGTTTCGCCAGATGACGCAATGGCGAGAAAGAACAAATAGCCGCTCAGAGGCCATGCAGAAAGACGGAATTTCATTTCGAAAAAGAGTCTTTCTGTTTGCTGAATGCTAATTGTGAATGTAGAGTCTTTCAAAAGTTGTTCGATGAACCGATATTTCAATGTTCTTTTTTTCCGCTTTAGCCCAAGTCTTTTTTTTAATCAATTATAATTTTTCCAGACATGCGGTCTCTTCTTGGTTTGCTTTTAATTTCTAGTCTGGCTTACCACACACAATCTCATGAACATGGACATCATCATGACGAAGAAGAAAGCGCAATTTTGTCAGGTATTGCTCTGAGCGAGCGCTTAGAGGAACTTCATGATCACCATCACCATGAACATGATTATCATGACCACGATGATCATGAAGATCACCATGAAGGTGCCCAGAAGAACCACACAGTCCACGAAAAGAAGCACAACTCTCGGCTTAGTACCCTCAAAGTATGGGGTTTCTCTTTGTCTGCCGTTGTTGGAATCTCCCTTGCTCCATGCTCACTTCTATTTTTCATTCCCGCGCAGGTAAATTCATTTAAAAAACATTGAAAAACAAGAAACGAACATCAGCACGCCAACGGTCCATTCCTCAAAATATTATTGGCTTTTGGAGCTGGTGGACTTCTCGGAGATGCTCTTCTTCATATAATTCCACACTCCTTGAGTCCACATAATCACGGACATGAAAGTCTCAATCATGGGCATAGTCACTCGAAGGCTCACTCTCACGACGATCATTCTCATGATCACTCCAATGAACTTCGCGTCGGAATATTTGTGATTGCAGGAATCCTAGTTTTCATGTTAGTTGAGCAGATGGTTAGAATTATAAAAGGTGAGTGCGCAGAAATTACTTACTAAGGCTTGATTGTTTTTAGGTGGACATTGTCATTCACATGAGAACGGACACATTGTCGCTGACGAGCATCGCCATTTAAATGATCATCACAATCATGAAGAGAAAGAACAAAGAGTGGAAAGAATCAAAGTTACTAAGGCGAAATGACTTCTGCATCATATTCTTTTTTCAGGATGTGAAAGCTAGTGCTTACTTGAATTTGGTCGCTGATTTTGTACATAACCTGACAGATGGTCTTGCAATTGGAGCGTCATTTTCAGCCGGAAGTACTCTTGGTTGGATCACCACATTGACCGTTCTTCTTCATGAGTTACCGCATGAAGTAGGAGACTTTGCAATTTTGGTTCAATCAGGATTTTCGAAATATCAAGCTATTCGAATGCAAGCAGTCACTGCTCTCGGGGCAATCACTGGATGTATTTTTTCTCTTCTAGTTTCAAATCCAGGATCTTTGAACAACAGTGCCGATACCAGTGCAATTATGCCGTTCACAGCTGGTGGATTTATTTACATTGCTACAGTCTCCGTAATTCCAGAGTTGCTCGAATCGGGTGATCATAACGAAATGTCGAAAATGGCAAAAATGGCACAAAGCTTGGTACATGTCCTGGCCATTTGTTTGGGCGTTGGAATGATGTATATTGTCAGTCTGGTTGAATAGTAAGGTATGTTTTTGAGAAAGAAGTCGAGGCTTTTCGTCTGAGATCATTTTAAACTCAATTACCTTCTACTTCGTCATCTTTCATTAGTGACTAAAAATAGAACAATTCCTTCCTGCTCACTTTTCTAGAGATCTCTGGAGAATTATGTAAAATGAGTAATTCAGCGGTCACTTAATTCGTAATTGCGAAATGTGGTCTTTACCACGTCGAATACCTCGCCACCGTGAAGCTCTTTTTTTCACTCTTTCTTGCGATGCGGTGATGTCATTTGAATACAATGACGCGCTTTGGGAAAAACAGAAGCGCAGACGTCTAAACACAAAAATATCTCATTTTTTGATCATGTGTAAAGAAGAGGGCCAAAAGAAAAGGAATATATAAATAGATTGAGCAACCTGTGAAAGTTTTTCTGTCATACTAATGGAGAGCATAAAGCTCAATAGTGAAGGCGTGTGTCTTAGTGCTGAAGATTTTGAAACTTAATCTGGTGACCTCTTTTGATATATATTCTGAAAAAAAAAACAAACGTTTTCGAACTTTTTAAAGTTACCCATCTGATATGTACCTTGTTAGTACGTAGTTTTTTTTAAGATTTGGTGAACGAAGGAAATGAGACTGATCATTTTTCATTTTTCTAGTCATTGTTTTCAAAGAAAAAACATCCAGAATCCCAAATTAAATTGACCAGAAGCATCTTCTCGAATTTCTCAGGTCACCTTATTGGGTCCTCTTTATGGCATAACTTCTGTTTAGAGAATTCTATAGGATAACGCAGGCAGTTAGAATACACAAAGATCTTCATTTCTCATTTTCTGTTTTTCAGTTGTTCCCGTCTGCGTCTCCTAGTTTGACCACAATCTTGTATTCTATCCCATCTCTAGTTGCAATGTTTTTGTCCACTTCTCTGCTGAGCGCGCCCTTTATGCTTTCTCCGTTTCGTTCACTGTGTTGTGGTCAATCATTTACCAAACAAAAACACAAATATACAAACTCTTTAGTTTAAATAATTTTACTATTGAACTTTCAGCGCTCTCTACTACAAGCTCAATAAAGTCTATAGGAAACCGGCAACGAATTCCATTTTAATTACTGTTTCGTTAATATCAACTTCACTTTACCTTCCCGATCTATATTTTGAAAGCAATCGTTGAATGGAGTTTTCCGTAAAATTCAAATCTTTTTGGCAATAATGTTGATTTTAGCGTTCTCAAATCCGCTATATCAACAAAAGTGATAACAGAGATTGTCAATAGTTCAAACACTTGTTCATCTTTATAATTCTATCATTTTATAGTGTGATCTCCCCCTATCCTGTGCTGTGTTTTGAGGTTTAATTCTTTATTGCATTGGTTCCGTTTTCGAGTAATCTGGTTTTTTTCATGCGAATTTTCATACGCTTTAACAATAAATATTCAAAATGTAGGAGTGTATACTTTATCTTTCCGGTCTACTTCCGGTGATTCATCGTTCCCATGTCAGTTTTTATCAATAGGAATTTTTCGTTCTCTTGACTTCTCTGTTTCTCTTTTTTTTTTTTAATTTGTAACACCGATTGATTTCTATTTATTGTTCACTTTTCGTGTTCTCGCTACTTCCCTGTTTTTTTCAAACACTTTATTCTTTAAGGTTCAAAGGAACTTCCAGCTTTTTTCATGAATCAGTCAACATCTATCGGCATTGCTGATAGCTCGAGACCTAAAACAAATGTTAGGCTCACTATTTCTGCAAAGTTTGTTTGAAAATACTCACAGTTTGTTTTTCCGAACCTATTTTTTCCAGCAATTTGATGGATCTTGATGTTTTTTCGAAATCCGATCCAATATGCTTAATTTATGAGAAGACTAGCGGAAAAAAGTCGACAACAACAGAAGAGATAACGGTTCCAACATGGCAAGATAAGCAGTGGACAGAGAGAGGAAGATCAGAAGTTGTGATGAACAATTTGAATCCACAATTCACAAAAACATTTCTCCTGCCATATTTCTTTGAGGAAACACAGCTGTTACGTTTTGAAATGTGAGTGAAAAGAAAAGAAGGTGAATTTCAATCAAATGTTATCAATTTTTAGATACGACGCTGACAGTCCTAATGTCGGTCAAGACTTGTCAGCTCACGATTTTCTGGGCCGGTTTGAGTGCGTTTTAGCCCAAATCGTTAGTTACTCTACACTCAAAGCGCATCTTGGAAAGAAAGGAGAAATTGGATCTCAATGGAGAAATAAGTACGAAAGAAATATATAGTAGATTATTTATATTCATGTTTTTCACTTTAGAGATAAGAACACTAAAACTGGATCCATCACCATTCGTGCAGAGGAAGATGAGAAAAACGAAAAAATTCAGTTTGATGTGTGTGGAGAGTCTTTAGATAAAAAAGACTTTTTCGGAAAATCTGATCCATATTTGAATTTCAAACGCAAGTTTGATGATGGAAGTACACATCTCGTGCATAGAACTGAAGTGAAGCCGAAAACTTTGGATCCCAGATGGGCAACTGTGCAGATAAATACGCAAACATTGTGTGGCAAGGACGGAGACAGGTTTGGTGCAATTGAACACATAAATAAGTTTTTTTTTTTAAATTTTAGACCGATCATAATCGAGTGTTACGATCATGACAAGTGGAAAAAGTGAGTTTTCATTATATTTGTGTTTTTATCGATGGTGGTGTCTTCTTTTTGTGATTATGTTTTTGATGAAAATGTGCACCGCCGTTTGTAGGGGGGAAGAGCCGCGTGGTGAAGCCAAATTTTCTAGAGACGATCTCATCGGAACTGCGCAGACTACATTAAACGAATTATTAAAAGGAGGTGGAAGTACTGGGGATGCCGTCGAGATTCTGGTTTGTTTATAAATGTTGTGAATAGTGAATGATTTATTATTGCAGCTAACAAATGAGAAGAAAAAAGCAAAGAAAGGCGATAAGTACAAGTGTTCTGGAACACTCAAAATTTGGAACTCGAAAATTGTAATCGAGCCAACGTTCTTAGATTTTATATCTGGTGGAACTCAACTGGATTTTGCGGTGGCTGTAGATTTCACAGCTTCAAATGGTGCTCCTAAGAATTCCTCATCTCTCCATTATATGTCAGCTGATCGCCCGAACCAATATGAGCTCGCATTGAGGTAAGACACACATTTACACACATTTTCTCAAAGGTAAAAATGCTGATTACAGATCTGTTCTTTCAATTTGTCAACATTACAACTCTTCTAAAACTTTTGAAGCCTTTGGATTTGGCGCTAAACTCCCCAATCAATCATCCGTCTCTGCTGTGTTTCCATTAGACTTGTTACGCGGAACTTCGCAAGTTGTTGGAATCAGTGGAGTAATGTCTGCATATCGGCATGCTCTACAGAATGTTCAACTGTATGGTCCAACTAATTTTGCACCGATCATTGATACTGTTGCCAGTAAAGCGCAAAACATGATCTATGATTCAGCTAGATATCAGATTTTACTAATAATTACTGATGGTATAATTTCCGACATGCATGCCACTATTAGATCTATCATCAATGTAGGTTGAATCCCTTGTAACTAGTTTCATAACATACATACTTCAGGCATCTGGTCTGCCACTTTCAATTATTATTATCGGTGTTGGAAATGAGGATTTTGAAAAAATGCACGAATTGGATAGTGATGACACTCTTCTTCAACAAGATTCTCGTATTGCTCAAAGAGATATCGTTCAATTTGTGACAATTCGTGAATTTCTTAATAATGGACGTGGAATGTATTTGGATCCTGATGTCGTTCAAGAAAACTTAGCACGAGAAGTTCTGTATGAGGTTCCTGGTCAGTTAACAGGATATATGAAACAACGAGGATTCCAACCAAGACCTGTTGAAACACCGTGGGCCAGAGACTCACCACCACCAGAGTACGATCCAGTTCTGGATGGAATCGGGAGACGAACTCCAGCTCCAGGTCCAGGATTCCAGATCCCGATCCAACAAGAAATGCCAAGTGCGTCTGCACCTCCTATGTATTGATTAATGATTAATTTCTATATTATAACGTTTTATTAGCTTAAAAAGCTTGTTATCTATTATTGTCTCGTCCACTCGATACTCTAACTACCTCTCAATTTTTTGAGATTCGCCACTTTCTTGTCTGAACATCTCTGTCAATCCATTTAAACGCTTTCACACATGCTCGAATAAAATTTTCTCAAGAGTCGCTACTATAAGTCATAGTTTGTTTAGTAGGAATTATCCTTCTGGACAATTTTTTTCATACAAACATCCACAGTGTTCTGGAAGAGTTCCGTTTAGGTGAATCGTTTCTCATCTAATCCTTTTCGCTGTACCCAGTTTGCAATACATCAACCTGATAAAACAAAATCTTTTTGTGAAATTATTTTTTTTAAAGAAAATGCAGAAGCTCCTGTTATGCGCGCGTAATTCTTTAGAACTTTTTCTTGATACTAAACCATAAATTTTTTCCCCAGATTTTGCTACCAACGCAAAAAAGTACAATTCGAATGTTCCCAATTTCTGTGCCCAGAAAAAGTCGTTTTCAAACACCCGCGTTAAATTCTACCGCGTGCGGAAGCGTCGCGGGTGCGTCGCGGTTGAGAGCCTTCGAAGTTTTTCGTCACTTTTGTCCTAAAATCTTCCTCATTTCGATGTTAATTCGATTGCTTCTCATCGAGCATTCTCAAATTATGTTTTCAGATTAATTTTGCACCTTTTTATTGTTTTCTATACAACTTTGTCCTCAGATTTCTTTTCGATTTGTCATCTTTTGTTGTTTTTCCAGGCGAAATGTCATCAAGCCAAACTCCCTACATTGGAAGCAAGATTAGTCTGATCTCCAAATTGGACATTCGCTACGAAGGAATCCTCTACACGGTTGACACCAATGATGCAACCATCGCTCTAGCCAAAGTCCGTTCTTACGGAACTGAGAAACGCCCCACTTCCAACCCTGTCGCTGCTCGCGATGATATCTATGAATACATCATTTTCAAAGCAAGCGATATCAAGGATTTGATTGTTTGCGACACGCCGAAGGTAGTGAATTAATTGAAGTTGAATTTGACAACCTTTTATAGATGGCAAGCGTCGGTGCAGGGATTACTTCTGATCCTGCCATTATTTCGGTTTCCTCACGGTCGGCTCCAGCTTCTGCGGACGTGTCGACTGCTGGCCCACCGTCTCCCAACAGCCCGCTAGCTAAGATTTTGACCCAACAGCGTCCGGGGCGTGGTCATCATCAGAGTTGGTTTTACAACGTTCCTAAATTCGTTCAGTGTTGACTTCCAGACTTCCAACTCAATTTCAACACTTATCGCTCTGGAGCTGGTTATCACCAACGAGGATACAACAACTATGGAGTTCCACGTGTATACAACCGTGAAAAGTTGACTTTCGATTCCGATTTCGACTTTGAGAAAGCGAATGAAAAGTTTCAAGAAGTCACCGATGACCTCGAGAAATTGAAGGTCACAGACGATGAACAGCCAAAAGTAAACGAAGATAATAAGGATGAATCATGTTACGACAAGAAATCATCCTTCTTCGACAACATCAGCTGTGAAACTTTGGAGCAAGCAGCAGGAAAAACGGGACGTCCCGACTGGAACAAGGAAAGAGAAACCAATCAAGAAACTTTCGGACACAACAGTGTTCGTTACTATCGTCGTGGGTTCGGACCACGTGCATATGGTGGGCACAATGGATACGGAGGTAGGTTGTGCAGACGAAATATGTTGCGCCAAATTTTCCACATTCTCTATTTTGCAGGCTATAACAACGCATACCAAAGTCGCAGCGGATATAATGGAGGTTATCGTCAGAACTATGGTGGTCATCGCCGTTATGTCACATACAATAATCATAGCAACAATGTCGCAATCATTGGAAATTGATTTTGTTCACTTCTATTACAGTTCGCTCTTAAAACATCTTTCTTAGTAGTTTGTAAACTTTGTAAGTAGGTTTCTTAAGACAATGTCTCTATTATATTTATTGCTTGGAACCAATCTATTCCATCTATCTGTTATTTTGTAATAGTTTTTCTGCACCCATTCCTATCATATCTCAAAACAACCCGATTGTTTTCATTTCCTCCCCTATATGCTTGTAAACTGGAAGCATGTTATTATATTGCTCGTGTGTAAT
This sequence comes from Caenorhabditis brenneri, assembly GCA_000143925.2. Lineage (NCBI taxonomy): Eukaryota > Metazoa > Nematoda > Chromadorea > Rhabditida > Rhabditidae > Caenorhabditis > Caenorhabditis brenneri. The sequence goes on from GL379808.1 coordinate 744,822, forward strand.
TTTAATAAAAAATTGCGAAGGCCATTGGTAACTCTTGTTTGTTGATTAGAGGAGCGTTGTTTCCCATCAGAAATATCATGACTTTTCTTCGTTCGCAGCAAACATACGATTTCCTTACTTTTTTTTCAGAACAATTTAGATACCTTACGATTTCTCGTTAGAATCTTCATATTGAGAGTTATATGGTAAAACTAATTTGGCGACATGGCACTGATAACAACCGCTCCGGAGTGGCTCGGATCGACTCAACTAGAGTTTTTGAACTTCCTCGCTATGGAAGCTCAACATGTTTCCGCTCCTCCCCCTATCGTGGATATCTGCGCAGCTTTTATAGAAAAATCGAATTCCACTCGATCAGTTGCAACTTTCAATACCAGGTTTCAATAACTCATGCCTCTGTGTATAAACAAAAGGAGCATTACAGACTCTGTCAAATTCGAGGAAACTTCCACAAACTAGATGAACTCGATACAGATACCAAAGTGAAAATGATGTTCGTTTATCGAGCGCCGGTCGACGGAGATTTTCTAGATTTGTAAAAAATATATTGATGTATTACAACTTTAACCTGCTATTTCAGTCTGAGAAAAGATGCTGTGGTGGAGGTCGACGATCGAAACCGTATCATCAAATATCAGAATAATCAGGGTCTTCAGTTATGCGGACTTCGTGTAAAAGCAATAATTGTTTTCATTTGATGCCGTATTTATTTCAGGCCAAGAGAAGACGGAACTACGCAGCGAAGTCCAAAGTGAGTTCGAAATCGGATGAAGAATCAGATAGCGAACCAGATAGCGAACCAGATGAGCATGAAGATGGTGACTTTGAAACGAAAGAAAAGGAAGAACATATCATTAGTCAAACAAGCAGTGGAAGAATGTAAACTTCAAGCATTCCTTTTTCCTAATTTCTAGTGAAGTTTTTAGTGCAAGAAAGAGAACGTTCTTCAATTATGACGAACTTCTGACTCCGTCGAAAGTACCGAGGAAGACGGACGTGAAATTTGAAGATGTTTCGATTTCGAAGAGGCCTTCTCCTACAACTAGAAAACAGGAAATTGAATCTTCTCAAAAGTCCCCGGAAAGAAACCAAACAGGAAAACATGTTCATTTCGCAGCAAAAGTTTCTATTTGTACATATGATGACGACTGGGATTCGAGTTCTGATGACGTTTCCCCAGATGAAGTTGAAGGATTAGAGATGTACAGGCCAGACCAAGAAAAGTATCACTGTCATAAAGAAGCAAAGAAGGCTGTAAGATTTGATCCAATTGTTACAGTTTTCCCTATACCACCAAGAGATGCCAACAGATCATTTGAGATAAACAATAATGATGCGTCATGTTCTGATATAAATCTCTCACAGCAACCCAAAAAGTCTGTGCGTTTTTCTGAAAACGTTTCTATTCATTCTTACGAAAATTTCTCCGATTCAAGCTCCGACAGTGGTGTCGACGATTTCGATGAACATTTCAACTCTCTGGATGATTTTGATGAAATAATAGATCGTGAACTAAATCGTCTCCAAGTTCGCGATGGCGAAAAAGAGCAGGACACGCTGAAACTTGCTGAACCAGCATATGATGCATTTGATATGATGAGTCCAAAAGAATTCATAAAAATATTCGATAACATGTCTAAAACGTTCAATTTACAAAGCATCAATGCTACTCAGCTCAATTTACCAGAAGCGATTGTTCTCTTGGAACAAGATGATCAGGTGATAACGTTCTTCTTCTATTTGTTTTTAGTTTTTTTTTTCTTCAGAAAACTCTGACAAATATATTTGATGACTTCCTCAATGCTCTCAAAATGGTTCCAGATGGTGAACAAAAAGTCTCGCCTAATGTAAATGTGACTACTCGTAACGAAATTTTCCTAGTTCTACGAGCTATCATGGTTACACTCAACTCCCCAAGTCTCGAACCGATGAATCTGAAGCTTTCAAAAATTATGGACGAGTTTCAAGGATCTGATCCGGTGAGGTTACACGAACCGCTGAAGTAAGACGAACTGTCTCTTTTTCAGATCGTTCCTGTCGAAACTCTCAGAGCCGCGTTAAAGAGCTTACTTCAAACGGTTCAAGCAGTCTGCATCGCCAAACCTGTTTAATTATCACATACTGTTATATTAGCCTTGTTTTAATATTCTCCTATACGTTTCCTTCCCATGTTTGTTTTCTTCATCTTTCACCTGTTTTATTTTCTCTTGAGTGTTTGGACTGTTGTTTAATGAATTTTTTCGGTTGAAAATTGAAATTGTAATGTGAGCAATCTTACGGTACTTTGTTTTCCTCCGCAAACACTCGCGTTTACTTTGGAAGACAACATTCAAAATTTTTCTCAAACTAATTTCTTCAAATATTGATTCGTTAGCTTCTCTTTTTCCGTCAAATTTGTGAAGTGACTTCACTGATGTCTCCTTCTGTCAAACTATTTTCGAAAATCGCTTCGTTTCCAACCTTACGCCACAAATTTAAAACTCAGTTTTTTAGTTTTCTATTTCAGAACATGTCAGACTGGACTGATGAAGAAGAATCTGCATTCATCAATTTTATCATCGCAGAAGCAAAAATCTCCAGTAATCCAATTGTGCCTTTCAATTTCTGCGAGAAAATGAAAACATTGACGAAATCGGTTCGCACATCTACGTACCTGTACTTCAAGCTACAGAGATTCAAAGAGGACTTCAGTAAATATGATATATTTGATATGGCAACCAGAGAGAACATTATTAGCATGCTGAATATTTCTGAAAAATTGTGAGCACAGCAATAGTGTTTTGAAGTTTCTTGAACCTGAATTTCTATTCATTCAGAACACAAAAGCGAATAGCTGGTCAATCAAAAGTTACTGAACCCGATGAGAGTGAACCAACAAAAGACAGTTCGTTGAATTCGGAAAATGTATTTTGGACCCTATTTTTGAAAATTTGATGAATGTTGTTCAGAATCTCCCTGATGTGTCAACAAATTACGATATTGATAAGAGAATGTTGGAGTTTCTAGTGGAGAAAACAAGATTTTCAGTTTATATGACTGATACCTCTTTCTTGAAAGATTTCGGAGAGCATTCAGGCCACATTGAGAAGTACAGTCAGTTGAGTGAGCGGTATGGATAATATTAGTAAAACAGAACTATCAGATATTCGAGTTACAGCTACCGTCAGCTCAAGAAACAAATCCATTTGGCTACTGAATACGATAAACCTACTCGAGTAAAGATGCTAATTCTCTCAAAAGCCGCAATCAGTGATGAACTATTGAAAGAGTGAGTAAGAACAGGTCTTTTTTTTTAGAACTCTCATTATGTATTTTTTAGCCTTAGACAGACTGCGGCAGTGGCTGTGGATTTTAAAAAGAGAATTACTGAATATGCGGCGTTCGATGGGAGTTTCGTTCTGAGCAGACCTCTTCGACCTACGAGAAATAGCTCATATTTGGATGATGAAGGAAAAAAGACAGTCGGAAATAATAAATCAGAAAAAGACATCAAAGAAGAATTAGAGGAAGAAAAAGAAGATGAAGAAGAAGAGAAAGACGACGACGACGACGACGACTACAAAGAACCATATTATGTCAAACGAACCACTAGAAGTGGAAGAGTGTAGATCTTTCTGTTTCAGTTTTCAAAAAAAATCTTTGTAGAAATCATTTCATGGAGTTATAACTTAGATATTTTCTGTGTCTTTAAGAACACTCCCACAGGTTTAATGATAGCCACGTTTCAAAGTTTCTAGTGAAATGCTGTTTTAATTCGGAATTTTTGACAGTTACCAAAGCTTTTCTTCAGATCGAGACAAAGCTCAAGATATGGTTCGGCTCAAGCAGTTCACGGAAACAACTGCTCTAAAAGTAATGATGAAAATGAGATTGTTCCGAAACAAGAAATAGATGATGAAATGGAATGTTTCAATGATAGTTACGAGTTGAACACTACCACAAGAAGCGGAAGAATGTGATAATCTTTTTCATAAAGGTTTCATTTTTTACTAAAATGTTTCAGCTCAAGAAAACGTTCGACATATGATGCCTCCGTGGTTAGAAAGAAAAGCGAAAAAAGAAAGTCGGAAATGAGATGTTCTACTCCTCTTTCCTCCAAGCGAACAAGACGTTCGAGTAGAACGGCGAAATTAGCTCCAAGCGTTCCAAAAGTGGCTAACAGAAGAATGAGAGTTGTGGATTCTGATCCGGAAGAGGTTGATTCAGCAGATGAAACGATTGTGATCGACAGTGAAATCTCAAATGACGTCTTTCAACTATCGAGTCAGCAATCGAGTGTGTCAGCTACTGAATCAGATGAGTTAGTTGGTTAAGAATATGCCATAAAATACCACGAGCTTATTGTAGACCAATCTCCCAAGAATCAGCCGCTGAACTCACTAGCGTCAAAGATTTTCTGAGCTCGTTCCGTACCATGGTACTCTCTCTCAATGCTCAAAGTCTTGTTGCATTGGAAGAAAAAATCGAGGATGCTGTTGAACAATTGAAGGATAAGGGTGATCATGTTAGTTTCTAGTCTTTGTGAATTCTGCAAAAAATATGCATTACAGCAAATTCCAATCAAAAAGCTACGTCCTATTTTGGAAGCTACTCTTGAAATGCTCATTCCTTAGTCGTTTGAAATATTCAATATGTTCCTGTTGTTAACTGCAATGCATTTAACATCCTGTTATAATTCTGTTGTTTTGTTTGTTTTTGTTTCAATAAACACCTCATTTGTTGTTCTTTTCCCATCTTATTAAACATCTTACTCTGGAAATGATTGCAAATTGAAGAAACCTTTTCTCAGGGAAGATGGCACATTTGGAGAGAAAACCTCAAAGTCAGTTTTGTATTGGTAATGATGGAAGCGCAAAGTTGGAAGGACGACTTTTTACTTTTATTATTGCGAAAACTTTTTCAACGGTCCCTAGGCAATACAAACTCCCAATTTCTGTGAAATAACATTGATTCTAATAAATATGATGAAAATACAATTGAAGATAAAAACTCAAGGTAAGACGAATCCCAAAGCGAATTGGAGTGCGTTTTGAATCTTTTGGAATGGTGCTCGCTGAAAAAAAAAAACATTCTTTCCGCTGTAATTAAGGGTACGAAATTCAATCTAGGACTAAGAATTGAATATCGACCTATTTTGATTGTCATCCTGACCTTCTCCACAAATCCAGTTTCACGTTGAACTTCATTTATAGCTTCACTGAAATCAGCTAAATGAAATGTAGTGGCTCGGAAAACCAAAAGAAATTCTCGAAGAGTTACGGAATCTTCTATCGTTCCAGTAAGGGACACATTTCGAACAACGTAATGAAGAGCTGATTCCAGAGCCATTGTGATTGTCTTATTGGTAACCGTCTGAATAACTTCAATTATTCTACAGTTTACAGCACGTGAGCTACTCACCAAACCATCCACCTGTGTCTCCCGTATTTTGTTTTCAATTGTGTGCCCAATATCAAGAAGATGCATTGAGTTGAAAGTACCAACAAGACTTTGCATTTGCTTCAAGAAGTCAATTCCACAAGCTGATTGTTCCGGGTGCTCGCATGACATGCTGGAATTACCAATTGCTATTTCAAAGTTTTTAGCTTGGCGTTATCAGAAATGAAACTTACAATGATGACCTAGTTGGATATTTCGAGACTTCAGCTTCTTCAGAAGGTTCTTCTTTTGGTTCTTTTAGAATAACTATTCCCCCATCTTCTAAACTTTCAAAACGACGAGACATTTTTGGAAGAGTTTCTTGGCCAATATTATCAAGTTTTCTCTTTAAAGAGTTTTCCATCAACATGTTTGGGGTAACATGGTCTGAAAAATGTGAACTTGAATCCATGTTCAAATAATCTCCTTGTGGATCATAATCATCTGGAGCTTTCTGGTAATTCATTGGTGGTTCGGGAGTATCCCTGTCTTTCAATAAATGTGGCAATCTTCTCAAAAACAAGTGTCCATCATGTGCTTCATAATATTGGATTCGATTCCTTTTGTCAAGACTCACATTTGCAAACAATCGAATTCTGAAATAATCAAACTTCAAATGGTTCTGAAAAGATCTGAACGCACTCGTCCAAAAAGCTTTGTTTCAATGAAACGGACAGCATGAACAACATTCTGACTTTATCATCCAATTCTAAAACCATATCCTGAATTTTCGGTCCATTCCTGTAGAGAAGCTTCTCCAAAGCTGACATTGTTCGTGTATCTCCTGTTGCTGCAGCAAAGTCTCTGCATATACACTTTATACTCGGTGGATCCGCTTCCTTAGACTTTTCTTTGATAAAATCCAACAGGACTTGATTCTTTTTCGCCCAATCCATCGCCGTTATTGACAGAAGCGCCATTGTCTGAAAAAATTTTTACGGTTTTATTGATACTTTAAGAGAATGCGACACAAAACAGTTATGGAGAATTTTTGAAGTTTCTATTGCTACATCATGCAGACATTTGGAAATGTATATAGGGAAGGAAGTTGTTGTGAGTGTGTGGCGACGCAACTACCCCACTAGATCAGTGACATTGAAGAGGACATAGACATAGGCCTGCTGGACACACACGCTGAGAGATGTGAGCACTAAGAGAGACGCAGAAAAGTGTCTGCAGGGTTGTCGGGAAACATTGCCAAGGAAGAAAAGAGGAATAGAAATATGACGAAAAGAAAAGAAGTCAACTTCAAAAAAAGTTAGTATACCTATCAGACATGTCCAAAATCAGTAGGTGTAGAAGTTTATATTAATACAAAAATTCTAGATTTTGAAAAAATAAATACATTTTTCTTCAGTACTGTATGTATGCTCAAACTAGCAAAACGTTTCAGAAGAGCATAGAAGGAGAAATACAGGAAACTTTGTTTATTCTTACCTGAATTGGAGTTTTCTACTTCATCTTCCATTTCAAAATTTTTCCTAATTTCCAATAAATGTTTTTTCTTTGATCCATTGCAGTATCCCATCTGGATCATCCATTTTTTTGTCCTCTTCTCTTCATTGTTTTTGCTTGGTTCCTCGCTGTACCTAAATGATCGAACCCCATTAAAAGATGTTTTTGAACTGGGAAGTTTGGTAATAGAGAACCTATGAACAAGAGTAAAAACACAGTATTTTTGAACTTGGATTAGAGTTTCTTGAAATTATTATCATCCTCAAGAAATGTCATCCCTCAAAATGAAAATGACCACGGCTTAGGTACTATGCGAAACAGTGATTGTTTGCTCACAAAAAAGTATAGTTTGTTCTTCATGGTGGCTACAAGTTTCAAACGATACAACCTCTAAACAAAAGGAATCTATGCCACAGATCTACTCGAGGTTCATCGAATTCAATGAGCATGACGTTTTATAAATTGTAGCATAAATCATGGTTAAAGTTCATCAAAGCACATCTCGGACATGGAAAAGAAATTGCTGAAAAAGTCATAATTTGATAGCGTAAACTGATAAAATCTGAGAGAGAGAGAACAAGAACAAGTTCAGTGTGCACTGGACGTATCATTCAACTCCATGATCTTCTCTAAGCAGAAACGAAATATGCTTGAAACACAAGAGAGTCTAGGAAATTTATTGAGCTCGGAAACTATTCTTATCAGTTTCTAGGAACTGTAGCGGGTGGTTTAGTCTACAGGAGTGGAGGTTCCTGGTAGGTAGTTCAGTACGCTTCCATTTTATTCAATGTTTTTGACATGTTCTACGATAGTTTCCTTATTTTGCAGCGCTTCCACATTTGACTGTGATCGTATTTTGCAATGCCAATATTTCCCTATTCATATTGAAATTTAGTCAGCAAAAACATGCATTATGTGACAGAATATTTTGAATGTTTTTTTTCAAAAAAAAAAAGGCACCGGGATCATACACCGATCACATGGTTCTAGTGATCTAATTTCTGGACGAGACATTATTGTGAAATTTCTATTGTGTTCAGCAAAGTATAACCAAAATAGAAGATTTCGAATTTCAATGCTCGTGACGTTTTGAGAACTTGGCACCCTCTGGATATATTTTATAGATGAGCATTCAACCTAATTAGTTGGAACACTAAACCTTCTATTTCATGAGTGTTCAAGGGTTTCAAAATCAGTTGAAAAGTTGCTTGCAATTGTTGTTTTTCCAGTTCCATAGATTCAGAGAATAGCAGCTGGAGTTTCTAGTTTTCTCATATTTCATAAAACTTTTGAACTTTCTCCTTTAAGCCTGTTATCATCAAACTAAACCTTATCATGCACCACAAAACGGTCTGTAAGTACGGGACGTCCTAACCCTTTTTCTTTTTTCAAAACACAACAAAGTAGTAGGCACTCTCATTATTATTTTTCGTCTGTTTGAGGTGGATACAACTTTTGTAGTGTTTATTTAAAGTTGCTTTGAACTGTGTGTACAAAAAAGACTCCACCCATCTTTTATGTTTGACCTGGTTCCCCACGAGGCATGCGGTGGGAGAGAGGGAAAACTACAAAAGGACGCAAAGATTTTATCATTCTCTCTGTTTTTCTTATACCATTCTGAAATTGTGTTCCTAGTAAACTTGTTTCCATACACTGTTTTGTCTTTTATGTTAACAAATTCAACTTTCGATGAACTTCCATAGAAGAAATTTGTGTCTCCAGACTGTTTTCAATTTCTCGGATTTCAGATATAAAATGCGACTTGACTTTGACACCTTTGGATGTCTATATCTTTTTGCAATACCATTCGTTGTGCAACCTTTCCTTTCATGTTGGTTGACTCCTTATGTCAATGATGATGATGTAAATGGCTATGTGGATGAACGTTTCAAAACTGTTTTAGAAGCTTTTCGGTGAGTGGATAAAGTATTTCCCAAAATATATTGGATAAATGTTTTGCAGAAGGAATTTCGGGCAAGGAGAGGAGCGTGAAGGAGCTGCATTCGCTGTACATTACAAAGGAAAAGATGTTGTCAATCTATGGGGAGGTTATGCAGACAAAGAATCAGGAAGAAAGTGGAGAGAGAATACGAAGTCTGTCATGTTTTCAGCTTCCAAAGTAAGTTTTATGAAAATTGTTGATTCCAAAAAACTTTTCAACTTCCAGGCTATCAGTTCCATCGTTATTGCTGTTATGGTGGATCGTGGACTTCTGAACTATGAGGATCGAGTAGTTGATTACTGGCCAGAATACGGAAGATATGGGAAAAACTTAACTACAATTGAAGATGTTCTGAGTCATAAAGCGGGACTCCCATACCTGAGTGATTCAGTTTCAATTGAAGATGTAAAAAATGGATGGAAGATCATGGAGAAAGTGGAGAACTCTGTGCCAGCTTGGGCTCCAGGAACAGCTTCAGGCTATCATGCGGTTACTTTCGGTTTTATCCTAGATGGATTGGTAAGAAAAGCAGATCCACGTGGACGAGATATCAAGACGTTTTTCGAGGAGGAGATCGCAAAACCTTACGGTTAGTTTTTTTTCAAATTCATAAACTCGATGAAAACAATTTTGAAGACCTCGACATTCAAATCGGTGCCACAAAAGAAGAAGTTCCATATCTTGCACGATTGACAATGCCATCGTTTTGGGAGTTCACCCGAGACATTGTTAAAGATCCGAAAATCCTTATCATGCTGGGTCTTATGTATGTCAGATTTGACACTCTGGTCGATAAAATGAGATCAAATCCAGATTGGCTGTTAGTGAACTACGTGAGTGTTTTAAAGCTTAATGACAATTCATTTCAAAGTATGATTTTTAGGACACTATGGTTTTGAACGACCCAGAAATTGTTTCATTGAACTTGCCAGCCGTTACAGCTGTCGGTACCGTTCGAGATGTGTCCAGACTCTTGTCGATGATTGTGGAAAAGGTAAGTGTCATCCATGAGTGATATTCCATACGCAACTTTTTCTTCAGGAAATCATTTCAAATACAACTCTTCTTGAACTCTCTGAACCCACATTGAACAGCTGGCATCTAGAAAAAGTCACAATTTGGCCTGTCATCAAAGGACATGGATTTTTTTACGAAAAACATCCATTGATACCAGTGAGTATTTGATACCAAAGTTCTGAAAAATTGTGTACAATTAAGGGAGCATTCACTTTCGGTCATCCTGGTTATGGTGGTCAATTTGTTCACATGGATCCGAAGTCTGAAATATCTATAACCTATTTATCGAATGGATTGAAAACTGGCACTGGAGAACTGTGTGGCACTTATATTAGGCTTTTTAACGAAGTTTACAATAGTATTAGGAGGATAGAAAACGAAGAAAATGGAGTTGGAATGTTTCGGTAGTGAAGATTCTGTCCGTACTCAATGTAATTTCAACAAAAACCGGTCAAAAACTAGAAGAAAAAACGATCTCTTGATATTCTGAAAACCATATCTTGTCACTTGTTAAATGTATTCGGAATAAACTTTTACTCTTTCAAAGGAAAAATAAATGACGAATTAAAAAATTCAAGTCGGACGAATATCAGCTGGTCTACAGACTGTAAAGCTTTGTGTCACAGTTAAGTGTGGGCCAAATCCTAAAGAAATTTTGAAACCCAACCCGCTAGATAGTTTCTCTATTTGATCTTGTTTTTATCTTGTTGTTAGTTTTTATTTGACCCGAAATATTTTTGTGAAGCTTCATAAGTAGTTGGAGGTTTTTGAACAAATTGAAAACATTTAAAAAAAAAATGTTAACTTGCCAAAAATTGTTCTTGCAAATGTATCCCTAGTTATGAAGATGAAACTTCCCGCTTTTTTTCTATTTTCTCTTTTTTGCTCCAACTATTTGACCACTTTTGGTGACCTGCAAAACATTCTGGTGCCTATTCAATATGCAGAGTTCACCGCACTCATCTCTTTTTTCCTTCCTCCTCCAAATATAACATAATCCTTTTTATAATTTTCACAGCCTGAGAAGCCAATTTGGTCAACCTACCTAGACTGATTCAAATTTTAATCCTGCATGTTTTCACAAGTTAACTCATCAATGATCACTTGAGAACCCGATTTGAGAACGAAATGATGAATGAAATGAAGTGTCAACTTTGGATGCAAGAAACAGATTAGATTTTGGATTACTTTTGAACGTAGTTAGTTGAGAAGGATATATAGATCTCGAACGCATAGATTCATGTTTTAAATTGGTTTCGGACTATTTTGATTTCCCTTTTTATTTAGAATGATTTAAAAATATATATCAAGAAACGTTTCCTTGTGATTTGAGATGTGCTCTTGACATTCTTCAGAAACAAAATACTCAATATTCTGAACGAAAAAAAACAAGATTACCTCACAGTGATGACGTATCCGATTTCTATAAATCACAATTCATCTTTTATATGGTCTTTGTTTTTCCGGACAACAATTGAGCACAGCAGCTCTTATTGTGATCATTTGTGTCTAAACCATGACTATCTTGCTTGTGATTTTCCTCAAAAAAAATTAAGAATATCTTTAATCCAAAAAAAAAAACACTTTTGAACACCCAAAATGGTAAATAAAGTATAGCACCTGAATAAAGGAATGTATAAAGATCTCGTTCTCTTCGTGATGCTCATGACGAAGTGAAACTACAAAAGATGTGAGTTGATCACACTTCTTTCTCCCCATTCAATTTTTTTATTTTTCGGATTACAAAAGTTATCACAATTTTAATCTTATTCAGACAGTTCTTAATTGAGACATATTTTGAAGCGAACATAGTTTTGGTTTTTTTTCAAGAGCCTCTTAGTTCCCAATTCAATAAGAGCTTAATACTTACTTGTTAATAATCACTCGGAATTATTTGTCAGCTCACAGCCATTCTTAAGTCTAGACCCTTTCTTTCCCCTGTTCAGGAGTTCGTTTGCATCTCTACATAAAAAAAAGAAAGAAAGAAAAAAGAGAACGAAAAGCTCAATTTCTGCTCATCTCCATAATTACACGCTCGTCCGCTGCGTCTTCCAGCCCCTCAGGGCTTGTTACGTAAATGCTGAAATGAACTTTTAGTTTAAACAGTTGAAAAACTCAGTGTTTAGATATTTGCATCAAATATTCCACCAGGTAGTGAGTATCAGATTTCAGAAATATTTTAAGTGGTTCATAGTAGGTACCAAGTAAGTACGAAAGCTTGTCTAGATGTATTTCCGTCTCTCCTTATACTTTTTGTTTTTGACTCATTTTTTCTTTTTTCTTCTGTTTTGTGCCATCTCAACCAACTTAATCCCACTCGTTTTTTCTCCTATTTCTTTATCATTTTTTCTCCCTTTCATCTTTTTTTCTTCCCTTTTTCATCGGCCTAATGACATCAGCCCTCTTCTTTTCCATTTTCACCAATTAATGTCCTCTTTTGACACACTCACATACACTCACACCCGTAGCACATTGTTAATTGTGAATAATTCATTAAAACGAGTGTCACACGTTGTTTTCACTACTGTTTCTTTCTTCTTTTTTTCGAACGTTTCCTTTTTCAACCTGACATCCAGAATAGGAAAATATGGTTGTGACTCATTTTGTTTTCTGAAAAAATCTAGAATAATGCCACCAAACTAAGCCAATGCTGGATGAGTACAATTTTATGACTAACGAGAACCAGTATAGTTTTTCATAAATGTCGCAAAGTTCTAGATGACCTTTCTTAGTTTTTGCTATGTTCGGCATACGCTTAGACTAATAACCCTGATGTATTGTATTATTGTATTGAAACAGTTTTTTTCAATTTGTGTTTCTTACCGAAATCGGTATTGGCGAAGCTTATATCCAGTTCTCTCTGACTGAAATTTCTGTACACCCACTTCTTTCTTTAGAACAATCTTTTGGGATTTCTCCTTCCAAAAAAACAACGCCCTTAGGGGAATTATACTCTAGTCTAGTTGGATCTCATGTCCAAGCTGGAAATAATTTATTCGAAGCATTTCTGAGAGCATTATCTTGATAAGGCTTCCATGTATTTAGGAGACACTTTGATTTTCTGATTTCTGGTGCTAAAAATGAAAGCTGCTGAGCCATTTCAATCATCTCTGATTGAATTTTTCCTTCATCTTAACGCTTTATTTCTGCTTTCTTACGCCGTTCTTGAGAGACACAAGCCCCAAAAACATACACCTACGTACCGGATATTTTGCTTTTTTGGGGAGATAACTATTTTCCTTGTTGTAAAATGAGTAAGGGTGTTACTGGAAATGATGAGTTAGTCTGCGATAAGCGTATTACGGAACTATTTTCATTCTTTGCAGATTCATATTCTCAACAAGGTATTTCAACCAATTTTTGATCTTATAAAACTGACTAGGAAGTTATTCCATCTAGATTTTCTATTTTAAGACTTGTATGTCCGAAACACCTGTGTTTCTGATATTTAATCGAATTTAGTGGCGTTAAACTTGTTGAATGTCTTGTTTATACCATATACTTCCCCTATACTTTTTTTGTTTTCTATCATTATCCTTCCGTAAAATGCTCAGCAATTTCGGCTCGACTTGAAATTGCCTTATGCTTTATCTTTTTCATCTGGATACCAAACAAATCAATTTTATAACAATTTTCATCTCATCAGTTTCATTTTGATTCGTGTATTTTCATGATCCGGTGTAATCTTGGAATTTGCCGTATAGAGGGAAAAATCATAACTAATGGTTCAATTTTTCCACCATCTTACACCTGTTTGTCGGCCATTTCTTCCTGTCGTTGGCAGATTTAGATAACATTTGCCATACTCCGAAAAAATGCGTTTCAACTGTTTTATTATTTTCTCAGGGTTTTCAAATCTTTTGGATGACCTTTTCGAAGAAAACGCACAAACAAATGAACAAATTTGAGTGTATTTGTGCAGATAGGGGGTGGAAGAAGAAGACGGGAAGGGAGGTGTCACTCTCAGGAAGTACGCCACTAATTGAGGAAGGAATAACTAAAGAGAAAAAAGAAATGGGTGGAGTCATCAGATGAGTATTGAAAAATAATTGCTCTGTTTTGTTTGCGACCTAGTTTCATCCCTTGTGAATTTTGCAGACATAACTTTAATTCCTTGAAAAACATTTTCAGTCGTAGTTTTATTGTTTTCAGTTCTTGTGCTGTCGAATCGATGAAAATGAGACGCGACGCAATTGGGTTGTTGCCAAGGTTTCAGTGTTGCATAAACATTGGAAAGTATCTGTCGGCAATCCGAAAAGTTTCTAGTTTTCTCATTATCCAACTTAGTTCTTCGAAACGATTTTCAAATCATTTGATGGTATTTATAGAATTCAAAAGTACGTAATCAACAAGATGATTAAAAATTTATTCAAGGGGTGCTTCTCGCATTAGAACTTCCCGAATTAGAACCGGACCGTATTTAGGCTCCCAGTTGCTACTCCGGGCTGATTTTTTCTACAGAATATGACAATGTGGTCTCATACATTTCCTTAAATTTTCGAGGTGTTAGATGCTTCGGAAGCACGCGGTTCTAAACCGGGCAGTTCTAATGCGGGGAAGCGCCATTTAGGGTTTGATTAATATCTTATTTTCATTGATCTCCTGGACCCTAAAAAGTTTCGTTTTTAGAATGATCGGATGGGTTCATTCTTGATCGTCCTATTCAAACTTCATTTTAGTCATAGCTAGACTAAAGTACGTGATTTTCTTCCAAAAAGCCTTCTGAATGAAATATTTTCTCAGAGACCCAAAACTTCCTCTCATCTTACTCCAGTGCATAGGTTCTCTAATTAGGTCGCGTATTCATCAAAACGCCTCTTCATTTTTATTATTGAACTCTTTTCACCTCGTCTTGAAGCTTTTCTCCTCACTTTTCTTCTGTCGTCAATATCGTCCTCAGGGTGAGAATTTCTATTTTTCATCAAATAAAGTATGCGGTTCAAGCTTGAATAGATACCGAGAAGCTGAATACGCATTAACTCTCATTTTATACTGAATTCTATTTATACTCTTGAAGTCAAACTTCTGTTAACTTTTACCTTGAATCTCAAAAAATTCGACTGCTTGCTTTGCACTGGTTTTTTTTTCCGTCAACTATCAATAAGTTCCTCAACTGTTTTAACAATCAAAACTTATTCAATCGGTTGCTGAAAAATTCTTCTAACACGTTTAGTGATTCAATTATTAGACAAGTCTGCAAACGATTTGTTCACTCTTGAACTGAAAAGCATTGATCATGATTCAAAACCGTGAGAAGGGATAGGATAAAAAACTAAGTTGTCGCTGATTGGGTTATCTCTGGTTCAAGTTTCAAAATGTGTCTGTCGTCAATAAACTACATCACTTGTTCATACTAGACTAATTTCTAAAGTACATATTGTGCTGTTGGTGATTTCAAGTTCACTTATCATTACGTCTTAGCAATCAGAAATTTATCTTGGGATTTGCAGTTTGTGCATGTGGAAATATAGTTTTGTCTGAGTGGAAGCAACGATTAAACAGCCTCTACGATGCTTGATTTATATTGAGAATAGTTGTATGCTTTAGGAGCAAACAGATTTTTGATGGTTCTCTGAAACCAACTAAATTTCTCCAGCTAGGTTTAAGAAATAAATGCCAATAGCAGCTGGAATCTAAATAAGAAACCCAATTACGGCTATTCATTCGAATGAAGTTACGAATCATAGGTCTACAAGTATAGGTGATTTTTTTGGTTCCAATCAAAGGGTATATTCAGTTTTAGTTTCCTTCTCCTTCCGATCTGAGCGACTGGTTTCTAGAATATTCTTATGGTGTTTATTCTGGAACTGTTATTCAAGAATGACAAAGCATTTCGAGAAGATGTTTCATTGAAAGTAGAGTGATTCAGTAATCGAACAGGTGTTTTTTAGAACTAATTTTCCATTTCCGTCCATTTTTTATCTGGTTTTAAGTCTGCCCATGTTGCCCTTCATCAATAGAATCCCACCAATGATGACGCGTTTTTTCAGGCTCCCAAGCTTTAATTATACTTCGTTCTGATCATAATTCATATTCTCAGAAGCAACCACTCGTTTTCTGTACGTCTCTTTTAGTTCACTACTTGAATCTTTTCTTTGGGAATATCCTATAATTAGTGGAAGGAAATGGAGAAGGCGGGCACATATGATGACACATATTTTTCCCTTCTTCATCTCTCGTGGACTCTTTTCTCCACTAATATCGAAACCAAATTTCGAAATGATAAGGTTTCGTCTTTCATATGTTTCACTGATTTCCTTTTTTATTCTTGACACTCTGAAAGTATAGATATATGTCGTATGATTTAGTGTCTTCAAAACTATTTTTAAAAACTGCAAGAAAAAAAGTACATAGGTGCTAACGGGTAAAAATCAAATGAATGTATAGGGCTTTTTGAAGCCAGTGTAGAGGAATAGTCTACTCATAGATTCAAAAGTCCGAATCTAATTTTACCACTCTTTTCGTAGAAAACTCATTTTAGGTTCACCAACACCTGGTTTTCCAATCTTTTTATTCACACAGAGCATTATGAGTCCGCAATCTTTCCGTCTCCTGTTTTTACTCAGGCGTTCTACATTATCCTGCTGAGTACTTTGCAGTCATCTAAAATATTTCATGTAGCTTCTTCTCATATATCTAAATCTGCTTATGAATGACTGTGTTCAAGGCTCAAATTCTTCTCAATGTTATGATTTGACACAGTGGATAATCTATGATAAGTGAAAGATGAAAAAGCGGGGGAAAGAGTAAAAAAGTACATGGTTGGAGAGCGAAAGTAGAAATATGAGATACACATAACAATTATGACATAAGCCCTTTTGAGTTTTTTTTTGTTGATATGTTGATGAAAATTTCATGATATTTTTCTATGATCGTTGGAAAACACTAGTACATAATCTGAAGAAATTCAACGTACTTTCTCTTTCATGAAGAAAGATGTTTCATACTGATGCGACAGTCAGCTCGACTGCATTCTTTTTCATCCAGAAACAACTTGACATAAATTATATTTTACTTCATTAATTACTCTAAATCGTTCAAAAGAAAGCATATTGATATCTTTTTTTGAGCTTCTCTTCAGGAGAATTGACCTTAACACTCCCTTGTTTTCACCTTTTACTCACTCCAGAATACTAATATACGATGCCAAATTACTTCTCTGCTCCTTGTTAAACCCGTTTCACTACGTTCCGAAATTTTTTTTTCAATTATAATTGGTAACTTCTATTTCTTTGTGTGTTTTCAAATACACTTTCTATATTTCCAGGTAACATATCATAGCTCTAAGGTAATTCAGTAAGCAAAAAAAAGCTGATTACATCTTCCAAAAAAAAAACCAGAAACGAACAACCGACGATCAGAAAAAAACTGTGGGAATTGATATTACTGCCAACTAGTTTTTTTTTTTCAATTATTCCACTAGTACTTGAAAACAAAATCAATGGAGACCTTGAAAATAATAGTTCTGAATTAATGCTCTGATTAAAATGAAAATAAAATTCCTTTCTTGCTTTGGAACATTCACTTTATGTTTATATATTTTACGTTTTATACAACTTTTACAATCTACTCAAGCTTTGAATCATCTCAACCACAATTTTTCATCATCGTCTTTTTTTTTCAGAAACTATCTGGTAGTGTAAATAATATTGTCAGTCACGACATCATCTTCGAAAATGCCGGCTTCCGATTCAAGGTGAGTATTTTCCTTAGTTACTTCATTCTCCTGTCTCCAGTACCAGTATTCCTTTCCTTCTTACATTCTCAAGCGTATTCGAAGTCTGACTTTCTTGGAAGTTCTAATTATCCAAACCTTTCTTTCATTCTTGAGCTGTAACCTGAAATCATCCTGAAATAATTCCAAATCCTAATATTTTCTCAACAATAGAAACAGTTCTTGTTCAGGGAAGCGCAGAGATAAATGAAACGGACAATTATGGGAAGAGCTATACTAGAAGAGAGATGAAGGAATTTAATGACTGAAAATCGAATAATTGTGCAAAAAATTAAATTTATGTTCCCGCTCTTTCGAGAGCTCATTTGGCTTGACTTTTTGCAATAGGTTTAGTCAGAGTTAAAAATCGACTTTTAAATAAATCATAAGGAACAGTTTTTTTTGAAACCTTCATTGAATATACAGTTTTTCAAAACTGAGAATTCTCCTCTCCTTCAAAATAATGATGAGCTTACAGTTGTCTTTCGTCATGTCAGGAAATTATCCGTATTCTGGAAATTATCCGTATTCTGTTCAATTGAACATCAACCGGAACACAATAGTTATTATAAGCTCTTCCTTATGAAGGCTTCTTTTCTGTCTGGTTATATCTTTCAAATTTCCCTGAAGAATTAGACTTACTGAAAATACGAAACACTGAAAAATTATTATTTTTTCTGTTGTTGAAACTTCTCAAATAAGGAAATGACGATGCTCTATTGCCACCTACAAGAGGAAATTGCTCATGAAATTTGAAATAAAATTGCACGAGAGGAGCTGTTTCCGGTTTTTGATGTTTCCCAAAGACGAAATAAAGTGACCAAAAATGAATCGTTATGTTTGATCAACTAGATTATTTTTTGACAACTATTAATACGTGTCAGAAATAGTGATAGCTTGAAATATACACTAATTTCTTCGAACTTTTTCCTTTTTGAATTCCATCTGAACGAACAGTAAAAATTTAGCCTGGCTTTGAATAGAGAAGTATTCTGTACAGATAATCACATATCAGACATTCTTTAGGGCTGAGAATACTGAATAAAGAACACTTGTACAATTCGTATAGATAAAATAGTGTCAACCCACGGTTTTACTTCTGAAACTCTGAATATCAAATTCATCCTATGCACATTAGACACCATAAAAAAGTACGCTTTCAAAGTGTATTACGGAAGATGTTCTAATTTTAAAACTTTTCTTGTCTTGTTCTAAGTGTGCTCTTTCTAGTCCAGTTTCTATATTTTTCTTTTGTAACCGATATTCTCTTCATCTAAACCCCCGCATACACATGTGAAAATCCCTTGCTTAAATCGGCTTCTATAGATAAAAAATCCTGTCAGTTTTCCTTATTTTTCTTCAAATTCTATGTTTTATTTCTATGATAATATTATTCAACCAAAATGTTATCATTTAAACTTTTTTACTGAAAGTTTCCACCTATTTGAAAAAATTCTTTGGTTTTTAAATTCAATTTTTTGAAGTTTGACGTAGAATCAGAAGAGTGAATTACATTTCCGGATTGATTATTTTCCATCGCACACACCTAAATTACATTTTCTTCTTATCTACCTCCTACTAGTATGTATTTCCATAGCTCAATGTGTTCTCAATTTATGAGTTATTCCTGAACAAAACTCAAAATACTTTTTTGGTGAAAAACTTCTAGCATCCTGTTTTAAAGATTACTGTTACGTTTCATTAAATTGTTCTCGTGTTTATGCAAGTCCTCACTTTAGAAAGGTTTTGGACAAGTTGATAATTGTTCTATTCATGATTTCTCCTAAAGTTTTTGCCTTCAGGACATGAGCTTTTGGGCAAAAATTCATCAGAACAGTATTTTTTTCAATAGTTTTAATTTCTTTTGGAAATCAGTCTCTTTCGGAAACCAAACAACAAATAATGTGTGAAACCTTTCTTCAAAGTTGATGTTATAAAAAGTTATTGATGATGAGAGCTCTGGAAATTTTGACGGATTTAAACAATTTATTTATTTTCGAAAATATTAGTAAAATCTCAGAAATTAGATGCATTCTCCGTTTTCTGACTGAAAGGCTTCTTCATTATAAAACTCCTGATTCGCGGAATATTCTGCCTTTGAAATGCCAAATAACAGAATTTTATCGCGGACCCCCGCACATTTTTCTCAATTTCTTCCACAAAAATTATCTGATCTCTTAGTTACAGTAGCCATAAATTTTCAATTTTCAATTATCACTCTCATATCACAAGAGCTAACAAAACCAGCTGCCCGCCTCCGAAAATCTGAAAATTTAGAAAAAAGAACAAAGACTTTATGGAGAGTATGTGGGTGACTTTTTTCTATCGGTTTTCAATGTGCTAAACGTTTCACCTGTTTTTGATTAAAACATGCTTGATAAACTTTGAGCACACTTTGAGCATGAGGAAGTGATGGATGCTTTGTTCGAAAAAGTTAAGGATCTGCAAAACGTAGTCATGGAAACAATATAAATCATGATATACTCCATCCGAACAAAGAATTATTTTGAAAAATAAGTATAGAACTGGAACTAATGATAGAGTAATTTCACCCAAGTTTCTAGATTTAACAGTAGCAACATACTCAGCACTTTCGGAAATCGACGAGATTGATCTGTTTGCAAATTGAACAGATTATAAATAAACATCAAAAAAGTTGCATCACTGAGAATCATTTGGAAGAGCTCCTCAGAAACTTTTTTTGCACTAGATCCAAAAAATATAAAATTTCTGGAACTCTGACTCCAATTTGCTAGAACGAACAAGTTTTAAACTGATAACCCCGGTCCAACGCGAATTAGGTTTGCACACAAGTATTTTTAATAGCTCACTGGAACTCTTGTTTATTTTCAGTTGAAGTATTAATAAAAGTAAACAATTTTAAAATTTAGTACGAATTTGATATGCGAAACAGTTCAACAGCCTTGCAATTGTTGGAGTTATCAACCCAATTATTCAGAAGTTTTTTTCAATAATGGAATCAGGTTCTCAGTTTGTCAAAATTCTGTTTTGCAAGGATGAAAGTATATCTGATTTGATTTTTTTGTCTTTACGTTTGATACACTCTGGATGTGACACCAATTTCGTTTTTTTTTACTTGCATTCTTGGGTATATATTCTGATCTTTCTCTCAAAAAGTGTGAAAAGTTTTGGAATTACTGATCACTAACCAAAAACTTCTTCAAACATTTTTTCTCACGCCTTCTCAACTTTTTCTTTTCGAATTCCTTCCAACTCCATGACTTTTGCCCGCTTTCCTGCTTTCTCTCTGGCTCTCCAGGCAAAAAATGGGCGGAGCATTAATCCAATTGCCCACGCCCCCTCCTCTCGATTTCACCTCTCTCTTGCACCTCGTCTATTCTCACTCCTGATTCTGAATACATCATCACCCAAACTTTCTGAATCCATTCCCCTGAAACTTCTGAACAATGCCAGAAGCATTAGACTTTGTAAACTCCACTGCGGCTCCGCGGAGTCCTCCCCAAAAAAACCTATTCCTGAAAATGGATGCCTCAACTGAGTTTGAGATCTACAAAGATCATTACAGTCGTGTGATGGCTTCCATCAATGCGACAATGTGTCAAGAACAACCGGATGGCATTCTCTACTGCCCTAATCATACTGGAGGTCCTGTCTGGGTCAGGAACGTCTATCCACCAATACAGGTTAGTCTGTTTTTTTCAGTTGCAGAGAAAAGTCTAAAAAGTGAAACTTGTTCGAAAAAATTCAGTTGACTACAGATACTTCAGACAGGGTGAGAGGTGTGGGGGGGGGGATTAAGTTTTTCATTGTTCTTCACTCTGTTTTTCATAAATAGAATCTCGCAAACAAGTTTTCAATACGTCATTATAGTGATAATCAATTTCTGTTTCTCGATAAAAACCCACATTATATTTTTTCACCATGCTTTCCGGTATCACGTATATTTAAGTCCATATGGTGGTTCTCGCTAGTCGATCATGTCCTTACATTTGGTTTTTCATCATCTATATAGTCCCTGTAGGTTGGTTCCCATCAACACTCTCGATTTCTCTCTCATACTTTCCCAGAGTCTAGACAAATCATATGCCTTGTTTTTTATTCCTTAAAATCACCGGGAAAAATTGGAGAGGAACTGGTCCTGAGTCACTTATCGTGTGCTCATGTGTACAACGTTTTTAGATGGATAAGGAAGAGTCGAAATCAGTCAGATGAAAATATTTCATAGGGTTGCTTTTAACGAAAAGAGAAAAAAATTAGTGAAAACACAGAAAAAGTATGAGAGAAGAATACGGCGAATTGAGAGAGTTGTATACAAAAGTACTGATAGTTAGTTTCGGTTCCTAAAAAGGTTCATCTTTTAATCCTTTTCGATTTATTCAATTTCCTTTTTTGACCTCGTTTTTTACTTTGTTTAACCTCCTTGTGGGTAGAAGAGGAAATGCACAATGCGTGTGTGACTTTAACGAGATGAGCCGGATGAATATGCCCTCTGAGGGCACCACATGAACCAATGAAACAATAGGAAAGATGGGTAGGCGAATCAATTTCGAATATTGAATAGTATATGGGTTGAGTCGTAAAGCATGATATTTGAAGGCATGTGTTGCTATGAAGTGAACTCAAACCGGGAAATTAAACATCCGAGCTTTTTGGTTGGTGTCTAGGGATACCTGCAGCGTCCTGATCAATACTTCTCAGTACTGACGTGAAAGTTAGTCATGCATTGGGTTGATATTCATATAACATGATAGCAATGAAGCCATTCTTGTGATAAATCTCAAAATTAGAGCTTCTCTCAGAACTCGTAGGTCCCACAGCGGATAAAGTACAAAGACTTCTTCTTCTTCTTCTTCAATTTAGAATCGCATGAATTTTTGATTTTCATGAGTCACTTGGTTTCGGAAATTTAAAATTGAGAAAGTGGCTCATGGGAAGGTGTAGTTTGGTATTGAACACGGGAAGCTTATGAATTCATGAGAAACGGAAAGTTGAAAAAAGATTCTTTTTTTTTGTACTGCATTTTTTCTTCCGGGAAACTTTATGGCACAAAATTGGAGCTTATTGAAAATCAAAGCAGAACTATGGATTTTATGAAAAATCTAAATTCTGATGAAGAATTTCCTTACGAATGTTTGGTACTGTAGAAGAAGATTTAGCTTCTTAGATGAGATGTTTCATTCCAAAAACTTCAAGCTTTGAAGCTTCGAGGCGTATCGCAAAATTTGTCGTTCAAAATCTGCCAGAGAATAAATTTCTGTTTTTTTCGTGACAAGTTCCAATCCATGAAAATTTTTGTTCATTGCTCACGTTCGAGAATCTAATATCACATTCTACAAGTTTTGCACCATTTCCAACCTTTCAGCATCTTTTTAATTTCATTGTGGGCTCTTAAGATTCATCCATTCTTCCTTCAAATCTTCTTTTTTTGTAATTAAATCCCACCCTCCTTTTTTCTTTTTACCCATCGTAGAAAGAAGGGATTCAGATTACATCGAGTGCCTGTGTGAACAACAACAATTTTAATTTATTTTTGGATTGTAAAATCAACGCTTCCTGATTCTTTCATAGGGGTGTGATTTTTGTAAGAACGAGAAAAGTTTCAGCCTGTTTTTCCAGCATTTCTGAGATGTAAACAGGTGAAAAAGACTGAAAATGTCGTTGACTCATTTAATTACGTTTGAATAAAGAAAAGAAAAATAAATAAGAAAATTAAAATAATTATCTCGTTTTTTGTCGATTATCCCCCGCTTCCAAGGCCATTATCCACAATTTTTCCAATTAAAGAACGGAAAAAGTGAGCAAAATTAAAAAGTGTGACGACTTTTTGTCTTCTCAAAGAAAAGAAAAAGCAATGAGCCGAAGAGCACTACTCCACGGCATCATAAAAAAGAAACTAAAATTAGAAGAAAAAGGAAAAAAGTGAATATACAAAGTTGCAAGTAAGAATGATTTGAGAGAGAGGGGACAACCATACTTTTGGAGACAACTCACAAAGGAATTTTGTTTTTTAGATGTCTGTTGAACATATTCATGGAAACTAGGTGATCGGATTGAACTTGAACCATCAAACTTTGCTCTTATTGGAGTACTTCCTCGTATTGAACAAACATTCTTTTTTCGGCTCTTTTCCAATAAAATACCCATAAACCAGCCTTTTCATCATCTCGCGTTTTCTTTATACGATTTTAATCAAAAGAGAACTTCAAATTAAAAACGTATCGTCACGAAAGAAACTGCTGTAAAATGAACTTTTTCGTCATTCCTAATCTATAAGTAGAACGCAACGAATGACGTGTTCAATTCTCCAGAATTCAGGTGATTTTCTTTGTAATCCTTTCTTCTATTCAGCAGGGTCAAAGGGGTTCTACCTAGTATTTGTATTTGAGTATTTTTGTTGACATAGAATACTCATTATGAAAATTGGAGTAGGAAGTTGGCTGAAGAAAAAGAATGTGGGAACAAGAAGAAAAACAAGAGAAAGGCATTCACTTTTTGAGTTGACGGGTTTCTTTTCACAACAGGGAACACTCACACTTTGATGATCAGAACAAAGACAGGGAAGAACTGAAATTGTAAAATATCTGAACTGAACAATTGAGAAACAACTGAACAATTGAGAACTGAACAAATTGAACAATTTAGAAATGAACTGAACAATTGAGAAATGTGGCTTTTTAAAAATCACAGTAAACCTATTTTCAGGAACTACAACCAAAAGTGCTCATCGTCGTTGTCGTTTTTGTCCTCTGTTTCATCGTTGGCGTATGCGGAAACTCATCGATAATCACCATCATTCGAGGAGTAGTGGAAGACCGAAGGAAGAGGTTAGTCAACTATTTTGCACTGATCTTCAGTTTATGTTCATTCAATTGATAAGTTATTTCTAAATCTCGTTCCTATAGCTATTTTCTTGCTTGACAGGAAACAACTAAATCGTCCAAACGTACCGGAACTTTCATGCTATAATTGCTTTTTCTGTAATATTTAGTACACTAGGAATTGTTTACATAACAAAGTTCATGAGAACGTTTCCGGTTTCTGGATTTTTCAGATAAAGATGTCTAGAAAATATTTGTGGCGAGCTCATAAAAGTTCTTCAAATTCAGAGATGTTCTGACAGTACTATTTCATTATTTTTTCAGAATGAAACGGCATGGCGATAACGCGATTCTTTACATCGGTGCCCTTTGTGTATGCGACTTTGTGATGTCTCTGTCCCTTCCTCCTGCCATTTTGGATTCAGTTATTGGCTTTTGGATATTTGGTACCACAATGTGCAAAGTACACCATGTTTTCGGAAGTGTTGGAAGAATCGCCTCAACTTTTCTGATCACCGCAATGTCTTTTGATAGATATGTGGCAGTGTGCTACCCGCATCAACATCGTCTCCGAAGCCGAACTTTTGTCATTTCGACTATTGCCTGTCTTTCAGCAATTGCTTTTGTTCTTCTTCTGCCAATGCTAACTTACGCTAGTGCAAAGGAAATGGTCCTACACGAATTGAAGGCCCATGAATCAGCCAACATCACAAGAGTTCGAGTGTTCAAGTGCTCCGATATGATGCCTGGGCCAATTTTCTATTGGTTCACCTCAACGTAAGTCAATCTTAAATACAAACCATGCATTAGAAACTCAATTTTCAGAACCTTCGTTCTTGGATACGTGGTTCCCCTGATCCTAATTGTCTACTTCAATTTGAAGCTCATCAACAAACTCTACGCTCACAAACGTGTGCTTCCAAGATCTGCGATCCCAGTCCGTCGTGTGGTCGTTTACACAGTTCTCATCGCTGCGGTCTATTTTGTTTGTTGGACTCCATACTGGTTTTCGGTTCTATACGCTATCATAATGTCGCTGCTTGGAAAACCGACAACAAATTCGGAATGGGTTCTATTTGCAATTTACTGTGTTCACTTGCTCCCTTACTTTGGATCTTCAAGTAATTGGATTCTCTACGGACTGCTGAACACTCAGCTACAGGTAATCTGTTGAAGAAGAAACGAAACATTGTTCTCATAATAAGGTTTTCAGATGAAAAACGACATTGGAGACGATGGTCAAAGCATCATGACAACCAACGGAGTTCCAGATATTCCCAGACGGTGAATATCATTTTATATTCAGAATCTTTGCAATCATAACTCTATTTTTAGATCTACATCGCGTGGAATTTGTGATGGTGCCACGTCATCCCGGTCAATGCCGACCACTAGCACTCCGCAATGGCAAATTGATCCGATGCTTACACGTGGAAATTCTGATACGAGTATGGTGTTCTACCAGGACACTGAACAAACACATCTCTAGATCAATTTCGTGTGATTTCATCTCAAAACTCCCAGTGAGCTGCCATATCTTGCGTTCCTTTCAAACTGTCATTTTTCTTATTGTCTTAATTCTTTTCCCGATGCTGAAATAATTTTAAAGTATTAAAAAATGTTTTCATTTATTTTTCCGGCCAATGAAGTCAAGCTTTTATTAAATACAAATTCAACACAAAACAGTCGAAGGCGACGATCTTTTTTAATCTTCGACGGAAGATTTTCCCAACAAGAACCGTCTGCATTCTGGCATAACTTCTGACATGAAAACAATTTGCAGTTTAAGCAGTACAAATAACTACAGTTATTAGGAATGAAACGAGAATAAGAGGAAGTAGTTGAATGGGACGGGGACTTGGGTCGGATAGTCATTGTGGGGCAGCGAGAGCAATTACTCCACAGGCTTTTCTTGCTCCAGCATTTCCAGTCTTCTTTGACTCCTCTTCTTTGTCTCCGACTCCTTTTCCTGAAATGACTTTACTGTAATAAAGGTGATAGATGTCATATTGATTACCAAGGTCGTCTTCATCTGCATGAACAACCATAGAACGTCCGATAACGGAATGTTTTCCGTAGAGAGTGACAAGCTTGTCAGTAATGTTAACTTTAGCCACGCCATCTGATCCAGCCTTTACGTTTCCAAGATCTCCATAGTGACGGTTATCACACTGAAATAGGAATCCAAGGAATTTTTTAGGACATTTGTGACTCACACATGGTCCACCATGAGTTTTTTCAGATGGATTAAAATGAGGACCAGCCGAAGTACATCCATTGGTGGAGTCGCCATATTGATGGATATGAAATCCGTGGCGCCCCGGAGTTAGGCCTTTAATTTCTCCAGTGATCTCGGCCGGCTTATCCTCGGAGCTCTGGTAATAAAAAAACGAATCTTAAAATAAACATTCTATAGCCGAGTGCTCTTTATTTTCATTCATGAGCTTTTTAAGATAACTCTATACGTGTTTGTATGCGAGAAAACTTGAAAAGCAGAAACTCTCTGTATACCTGTTTGATCCAGACAGTTCCACAGACATCATCTCCTCGAAGAACCGCAACAGCACAATTGGACATTGTTTTTTTTCCAATCTGAAAACTAGAGAATTGAAGGGAGTAACAGAACCAAGTGAATATGAAAAAATAGAATGAGAAATTTGAAGAACCGACAATGGAAAATAGTAGTAAACACGAGGAGAAGAGAATTAGAGGAAGAAAGCAATGGCCTCTCCATCCTGTAACACTCTATTTTTGCGTCTTTCAACAGGGGAGAACCGAATGTTCCAGTGGCATAAAATCTCAAAGATCGCAATAACAACAAACAAATTGTTGGTCGCTGAGCATAAATAGTCTTGTTTCTGTATCATTTGAAGCAGTTAGTGTTGCTAAATTGTTTCAATGAGTAAAATGAAAACTATTTCTTGAAAATTGCAGAGTTTGTCAGGAAGGACTACTAAAAAATCTAACAAGATAAACATACAATGGAAATCCTTCTCGTCGAAATTGTTAACCATGTCTTCCGATTGATTAGGCAGGAAGACCAGGCATGATTTTTTACAAAGAACGTATTACAGAACATTTCAGACAAGCATCTCCTTATAACATTGGTTTTTTGAATGAATCAAAGTTCTGAAATCCGAAACGCCAAGAATGAAAAAGTCAGCCATGTGGATCATGAATTGGAACATCATCAAAAATGGAAAACTCTGAAATAAATTAGTCTCACATTGATTTTCTCTCTCCTGAAAATGGAAGTTCAAATAGTCCTTTGCCCGTTATCTCTATCATTTCTTCATCAGAAGTGTAACCTTGTCACTTTCCCATGTCCCTTTCTTCTTCCAATTAATGAATGGCATTGTAGAACATAAAGAATAAGTAACACACTATTCTCGAATAGACACAGTATTACACTCTAGTTAGCTTCTTTTCCTTCTATCCCCGTTTCTTTTTCTTCTTTATCAGAATTCGCTTCTGATTTCTTATTCTACTTTTCAGTGTTACTAGATTACATGTTTCTCTTTTTTGTTTTATTTCCCATTATTCCATTGACTCTAAGCTTAACTTTAAGAAGTTTCGTTTTTTTAGTTTTGTAAAAACGCTACAGGCTAGTCAGTCTCCCGATTTGTTCTCCAAAATAGTGTCCGTTTCTGTTTGATGTGTTTGTATGATAAGAGAAAGTACGGGAGAAGGTGATTTGATGACAGTAGCGATAACAAAAACATTCTTTCCATTTTTTGAGATTTCAGATTGAAGAAATTGTTTCTGTCTTTAACCAAAGAGATGAAGAATGTGTTTTTGGATGTTTTTTTTTTCAATTAATGTGGGCAGAATTCTGATATATTTAGAATACCAGACTGATTAGTTGTTGATTTTCGTGCTTGAGAAAGCATGAGAGCTTGAATCCGATTTTAATTTTGTAAAAACCACAAAAAAAACATATTTGGCACAGAAAAAGAAAAACTATTCCAAATATCCGTTTGTGACATTCTTGAAGTGAAATCAATTGAGAAACAAAAAAAATAATCTGCTCAATAAATATGAATAGTCATTTCGCAATAAGAATACAGTTCGTGAAGAACTAATGTCTTACTCGTAGCCCAACACCTCTAAAAATGGCTCCATATGCACTTTGTGCATTTTCTTGCGGAGTCTATTCTACGTTGGTCTGATCACTTTCTTTGTTGTCTTATCGCACACACACACACACATAGACAACATTGCTCTTTCAGTCATTCACATTATCAGATTGCAGAGGGTCTTGTTCTTTTTTCTCAAACGCCGCATTTTTATTATTCAACGTTTCCTTATTCATTTTTTCAACTGTCTTCTACTGTTTTTTGCTAATTACTATTGCGTTTTTATAGCATAAGAGACATAATGAGTTTTGTTTTCAGATAAAATGTCAGTGCAATCAAAGTTTCTCGAAACTGCAATGGATCCTGATAAACGAAGGAGAGCCTTGCTTATAGCTGCAGGTGGTGTGGTAGCTGTAGCAGTGGGACATTGGATTGCATTCAGAAAAACTCAAAAACCACATTATAAACTAGAAAAAGAGGATAGCATTGCATCAGATGGAACACCAAGGAAAAATAAGAAAAAGGCTTTTGATCCGCATTTCTTGAAACAGTTGAAAGAGCTTTTGAAAATTATGGTGCCAGGAGTTTTTAGTAAAGAAGCTGGAATCATTGGTAAGGAGACACACTTTGTTTTACAGAAATAACCAAGCTAATTTTACAGGAATGCATTCAATAATTCTCATTTGTAGAACGTTTTTGACGATTTATGTTGCACAATTAGAGGGATCCATGGTACAAGCGATAGTGGAAAAAGTAAGCGCACAAAACCAAAGTTAAATTATTATCTGATCTTTTAGGACGTTCTCCAATTTGTTCTTCACTTGATTAAATGGATTCTAGTGGCTCTTCCAGCCACATTCGTCAATTCAATGATCAGGTTCTTCGAATCATATTTAGGTTTGGCATTCAGAACACGACTCACGAAACATGCCTACAAACAGTATTTCTCCGTAAGTTTCTGCCTTTTGTGAGATAACATATAGACAACACTTTTCAGGACCAAACATATTATGCAGTGTCTAACTTGGACACTCGACTCCAAAATGCTGATCAATGTCTGACAGAAGACATCACCATGTTCTCACAGAGCGTAGCTCACCTCTATTCTCATTTGACAAAACCAGTGCTGGACATTGCTTTGATCACGTAAGCTTCAACGTAATTATCATTCGTCTACTAGATTTTCAGTTTTACTCTTCTGAAGTTAGCTGTGCAACGTGGAACAGGACGTTCAACATTCCTACCATCATGCATGGCGATTCTGGCTGTTTCCCTCACAGCAAAAATTTTGAAGGCAGTCTCTCCAAGGTTTGGACATATGGTGGCAGAAGAAGCAAAACGAAAGGGACATTTGCGTTACTTGCATTCTAGAATAATTACCAACTCTGAGGAAATTGCATTCTATGGAGGACATCAGGTTGGGTTAACTTGCAACTAATTGTATTTTGATAATCCCGTAAAATGCGATTTTCAGGCAGAATACAAGCAATTGGATGGAGCATACAACTCTCTCTATCAACAAATGATGTTGATCTTCAAGAAACGAATTCCATACATCATGATCGAGCAATTCCTTATGAAATATGTGTGGTCTGGAACCGGAATGGTAATGATAGCGCTCCCAATTCTTGCAGCAGAATATGCTGATGATGAAAGTAAGCCTTTTTGAATTTTTCTCGCAGCTCAAAATTATATCTATCAGAATCAACGAAGTTGGAAGACTTGCCGGATCATGGTGTTTCCGAAAGAACGCGTGGATATGCTACTGCCAAAACACTGCTATTTAATTCGGCAGACGCAGTCGAAAGATTGATGACAAGTTACAAAGAAGTGACAGAGTTAGCTGGATATACTGGAAGAGTACATGAAATGTTCAAAGTTTTCGATGATGCCAAAAAGGGAGTTTATCAAAGACAACTTGTTAGTGCAGGACAAGTGGAAGGACAACGCGGAGAGAGATTTGATACAAGTATAATTGAAGGTGTGTGACTAATAATCAGCCCATGTAGTGGTATTTTTTCCAGGAATTATCACAGACTCTGAAACTGATGAGATCGTTCTCAACTCTGTTCCAATTGTAACACCAAATGGAGATGTTGTAGTAAAGAATATGACACTGACTGTTAGTTCCAATTGCGACTATAATACAAAAAACGGTGAAAGTTTCAGATTACACCAGGAATGCATATGCTCATTACCGGACCAAATGGATGTGGAAAAAGTTCATTGTTCAGAATTTTAGGAGGATTGTGGCCAGTTTACAGGTATTTTATCTTCATCATTTTTTTCATCTTTCGTGCAATAATCTTTATCATGATTTTTAGAGGGCATCTGGAGAAGCCAACTTCGGAACGTATGTATTATATTCCTCAACGGCCTTACATGACACTTGGAACTCTTCGTGATCAAGTAATCTACCCAGATACCACAGTCCAAATGAGAAAACGTGGAGTTACTGATCAAGACTTGATGATCATGTTGAAAGTTGTGCATCTGGAGCATATTGTGGAACGAGAAGGAGGTTGGGATGCACAAAATGATTGGATGGATGTGTTGTCTGGCGGAGAAAAGCAGAGAATGGGAATGGCAAGAGTTTTCTATCATAGGTAAGTATAGTGTACAACTCTCGAAACAAACACTGAAGCTGATTTTTTAGACCAAAATACGCTCTTCTTGACGAGTGTACATCAGCAGTGTCAATCGATGTCGAAGGGAGTATTTACCAAGCAATCAAAGATGCCGGTATCACTTTGCTGACAGTAACTCATCGTCCAAGTTTATGGTAATAAATACCCATCGTTGATGTTGATGCTCTTTTTCAATTAAGAGGGGGATTAAGACAAAATAATAAGATTAATAATTCAATTTTTTTCTTTGATGCTTTTGTGTAAACCAAAATATGGTTTCAGGAAGTTCCACACACATCTTCTTCAATACGATGGTGAAGGTGGCTATAAAGTCTCGTGCTTGAATGAGAAAACAATCGGAGAACGGATGAGTTACTCGGAAGAAAAACACCAGTTGGAGAGGCAATTGGCAGAGGTACCACGATGGAAGGAACGTCTTCAAGAAGTATGTCAACTACTTGGAAACGAAGATCATTTGAATATGACACTGGACACGGATGATAGCGATTAGATTATTTTCAATTTCATTTATGATAATAAGAGTAATTGTATGTATATAATTCTCAAACTTCTTTTTATGATCTTCTAACTCTTCTTTAGATTTTCATGTTTTCGATAAATTATTAAAGTTTCTGATGTCAAATCGTTATGAACAGCATGGCCTACGAACACGAACTATGATCACTTTGAGAATGCCCATGTAGGGAAATTTGAACTTATAAATACTGAACGCATTCCAGCACATTTCTTCCTTCTCGAAAAACGGAATCTGAAGAAAAAAAAACAAGAGTCCTCTCGTTTAATCCCTCTGTGCTTCTTTTTATAACTTCCTCCTCCGGGCCAGTATGAATGTATCTGCGTAACTTCACCCCATACACTATTTCTTCCCTCAAAGAATATCTGTCCTCGGCCTTTTCTCTATTATCTCCTTCTTTTCTTTTGTGCCTTTTCTTTTTCTTCAACAACTCATTCAACTTCTCTTTGAGCCGGGTGTCATTTTTATGTTTTCCTACTTTTTCTTTTTCGCTTTCTGTTTTTTTTTTTGGAATTCGGGCGGTTTTATTGAGCATTTCAACTTAGTTTTGTGTTTGAGTTAAGCTGGGTTCCAGCTACTTTACTGTTGAAAAAGTTACTATTATCATAGAGTTGTGAACTATCCTGAACTCCAAGTGATGCAAATTTAAAACAACAGATAAAGGAAACAACAGATTTCCATTTCTTTTCAACTTTCATCGAAAAAATTGAAATTCTCTCAATGTTCTGTGAGCCTGTAAGGTATAAACATTCTTCTGTAAATATTCGTCATGTCTGAAAACCCATGTGGTCGTTGAAACATGAGACGACTGTTGTTGTCATTGAAAAGGTTCCCCAGCAGCTGTGACCCAACCAACTGACACACACACACAAACGCAATAGAGTTCTGCTTGTGATTTTTCTAATATTGATGAAGTTTTGAGTAACCGTTGACTTATCATTGGTTCCATTCGAATTTTTTCTTGATAATTCTTTTTTTTCCAACTTTTCGAAAACCATTGCAGATTATAGTTTCAGATTGCCAATGTCTACACCAATTCCTCCGTGTTCACCGCCAAGTACTCCCACTGCCAAATCGAACCGCTCAAGATCGTATTCTACCACAGCTGCTAACCCAGCATGTATTTGTGGAAACGTGCCAATTGGTAAGACAATAAAACATAATTGTTCAAAATGAGACACATAAAGTTTTAGCTCTATCCGCAAACACATTAGCTGATACATTGAAAGTCTCGCCACTTTACAAACAGCAAGAGTGAGTTTCATTTTTATATTTTAAAAAACCAGGCATTCGAAGATCTATTTTTGAGCTCTCAGCAATTCCAATGAGTAATTCACAAGCTAGTTCAAAATACGGCCTCAGTCTTTTGAAATATTCACAATCAGTTTTCGAATATGCTGAATTTCGTAATGATTTATAGATCAAAAATCCAATTTTCAAAGTCTTTCTCTTTACTTTTTTTCAATTGAACATTGATTGTGTCTATTGTTATTTTATTATGTTACATAGTTTGTTTATCATTCAGCTTCTCTCTTTTGTTTATCATTTCATCTCCACACATTTCCATTCAGTTTACTTTTTTCTCTTTTCACTTTTCATTTTCATTCTTCCAGTTCCGCTCGTTGGAACGCGGCCGCCCAGGTATACCGAACCTCTCGTGCCGTCTCACCAACTTTGGAGGAGAAGGAGAAATTTGGATTTGATGCTGTTACATCAAACGCCTACATAAATCAAATGATTAGCCCTAAAATGTCAATTCCAAAGTAAGACAATTTCTCGTCACTCCTTACATTTTTCCAACTTTTGTAGGACACCAATTTCTTTGGAAGATATTGCAGATATGAATCGAAAACGCCACGAAATTGTGAGTGTATTGAATTGATGACTATATGAAGTATATAATTTCGAATAATTGATTACAGGAAGGAGGAATAATTCCATCAGACGATGATGTCGGCCCACTAGAACTGGAAGCCATTGCCGCTGTACATGAACTGGCTCATGAGGTTGAAGACATTAGTGTATCAGAAATGCTTCCTAGGACAAGCGACCTCATTTTTGTGAATGTGAAGACTCAAGAAGGTTCACCCTACACATTGGAGTTGACGATGAAAGGATGGAGAATCGCATCTTCCCATACAGATTGTATGAATGGAGATTATACGAAAGCAAGTTATATTTGAAGGGTTTTTTGATTTTTCATCTATATTTTCAGATTTCACTCCACATAAAGTACTATCGAAACGCCCGTGAGCTTCTGAAGTTTATCTCTCCAGATCACGCGACGAAATTCAACGAATGTGTTGCGGAGAAACTCAATAAATTAGCAGAGGTAAACATATAAAAATGAATTTATGAAATTGTTTAAATTTTTCAGGTAGTTGTACAATGAACCACTCAAGAATAGTTCGAAGCTTTCATTTAATTGTGAGATTTTCCGCCTTTTTTTCAAAAATTACATGTTGACAAGCATAATAAATGGGTGTATTACTTATTAATAAAGTTTTAGAAGATTCACTTAAACGATATTCTGATTACTCCTTAATTGAGCCTTGCGAATTGTCAAGATAATAATAGCCACAAATGTTACACTGTAAAAAAGTGAAAGTAGAAGACTGGGCCAGAAGACGATTCCACTGCAGTAAGATCCAGAAGAAATGATGAAATAACATTTGACGATTCCAAAATAGGATCTGAATCAATCAAGTTAAATCAAGTTTCATGTTCTGAAAACTTACAGAAGACCAATTTTTGTATGGAGTTTCATTGCTTTCCGAAGAATAGGATCTTTCACGTTTTGACCTTCATACTTCTCGAATATAGCATCATCTAAATCGAATTCTGTGTCGGAATTCAAGAAACTTCTTCTGTAGTATACAGAAAGGTAGATCAGTTCAACTTGAATAAGAACACTCATAATGATTATCCAAATGCTGATTGTAACATCGCAATTATTGAAACTGACGATACCAACAATAATGAGAAATAGTGGAACGAGAGCAGTGAAGACTGTGAAACGTGGATGAACATCTAAATTCATTTATTAATTTTAATTGAAGCTTGAGATATTTTCGTGTTAAAACGAGTTGAGATCACATAACAACTTCATTACTTTCTCATATCATCGAACTTTGAATACTACTAAGAATAAATCATCCATTTGTTCAGAAGAATGTTTACTTTAGCACTCTACTTATTTTACCTCTCAATTTCCATTCATCCGACTTTCCGTCGTCTTGATTATAAATCTGATCAATCTCGAATTTTGCAGGCTTTTCCATTGTTAGAAAATATTAGAAAGCTGGAATATTATGAACGATTGTGAAATCGGTTCGAAAGAAATCGCAAAGAAACTTCTGAACTGAAAAATCGAAACTCGAGCAAAAATAGAGAGCAGTGTAAATACACGCAAGGTAAGAAGCGCAAACATGATAACCACGTGAGTCATGGAAGAGACAATACTATTGAATAGGTCAGAAAAGGTTTTTATAATTTTTTCTGTATTTTCAATTGAAGAAAAAGAAAGAAAAAACAACCTTTTTCTCGGAGACTGTGGATCTTCTGAGCAAAGAGTTTTTGGCGCTAAAATTACAGAAATGTCTTCATATAATTGTTTTTCAATTTTATTGCTGAAAAAGCGATTCTTTTATCAGCTGGCTTTGCCACTTTCACCCGTATACTTTTTGATTTTTTCCTTTAATAAAACTCAACGTTTCGTCAAATGTCTTTGAATATTTTAAATCTCGAAGAACTGTCCACTCCGGAAACAAACCAAGCAGAAGACGCTCACAAAAATGAAACAAAACATCATGGGCTTCGTGAGTTTGCTTGTAAAAATATAAAGCAAACTGCCGTTTTTTTTTCAGACGCTTCTACGGTCATCTTGACTGTGATTTTGACTTTCACTGCTACGCTGTTCATTTTTCTTGGTGTCACAAATTACAAAAGCTGTTCTGATGATCCCAAAATACAAATTTGGTTGGTAACAGTGGGGTTAACTTTATTTCTGGAAAGAGCCCTTACTGTGAACCACGAGATTGCTAGAATCAAGCACAACCACAACTTGCCTGAGAGAATACAAGAAGCAAAAGGACTCAACCAAGAACTGATAAACCGAAGGAAGAAATTGAATTCTAGTCCTCTAATCCGATACTTATTGTGGCTGATAATAATAGTTTTGTAAGTTGCTCTTCAAAATATTATATTATGAGCTCAACCATACTTTTTAGTTGTTAAAGTTTGTAGAAGTTTCTTGTGTCTTTTATGCACAAATCTCAGCATGTTACCCATTTTTGTCACGCTTTGAAATTTTTCAGGTCCGGAATCGGGTTCGTCTGGCTCCAATTGATGCCTGATGACTGTATATGCGATCTGATGTTTTACTTAACTTTTGTGTTCTGTAGTGTAGTTTTATTTGTTAGTTCAATACTTTATTGTTGCATTTGTACAAATTGTTGCCAAAACAATTAGCATAAAGAAAGCATTTTATTCGAAAATACTAAAAGTATGAGAATGGTTCGAGGTTTATGGTACCGTTGAACTCCCTTCGTACTCAGGTTCTACACTTGACAAGTTTTTCTTACAACCAAATATAATTCTGAGTACTATATCCACATTCCGTTTGTTAGAACTCAGATATGATATCTGAATTATCAGAGGAACCATGATAATATCTGTTATAGCAATAACCACCATAATAAGAACCAACGAAACACTTCGGTAATAGCAAGCAAGCCCAACTGGAACAGTGGTCTAAAGGTTACTTGATGTTTGAAAAAAAATTATGCGTGAGTCTACCGATTTGAAAAACAGTGTCATCATTGCTTGCCAGTAGATATATCTTTGTGGCTTACTTTCTTGAACCATCGGTAGATTTGAATGCTTTCGAATACTTATTACAAGAAGATTTGCGCCGCTTCGCGGCTCAAATCTTCTTGCTCCACGCGGAACGGGTTAGTTCGCTTGGAAGTTGTCAATGACAAAAAATTATTCTTGATTTTCCCATTATTTACACTATTTGGTCCACAATTCAGCCTATGAGGGCTGCTTTGGTCTGATCAGGCCTTTCTAGCTTGCTCGGATATCGGTAAGGCCAGCTAGCGTGTGGCACATACCCCTTGACGCACAGATGGCAATGATTGTCAATGGTAAATGTTTCTAGTGATCTCGCTTTCTCTTTTTTCTACTTTTATACTATCATTTTCGAGACTCTACTTCTTACTATGGCCCAAGTGGTCTCCAAACTCTTCAGAAGTTTCTGATTGCGGGCAAACAGGTTGATTAGACTACTCTGGAACAGTTTAGAAAGTTCCGGACCTACCCAAATGTCAATGTTTATTGATAGAGATTCTTATTCCCATACCCACTACTTTCTTGCATTTCTGTTTCGTATTCTTCACTTTTAGCGAGCAAAAGTGCACGCCAAAGTTGAATAATTTTTGAAATTCTGAATAACAATTTCATTATTTTGCCTCTCCGGATAACCCCGAAGAAGCGTTTCCAAAAATTTTAGTTATTCGACACACTCTTTCGAGAGTTCGAAACGACAGCGAACCTTGGTTACTGGGTTAAAACCAACTTGAAAAGCGCGAGCGCGCCTTATACGTTTCCGCGTGTACCGACATCTCCCGGGTTCCGCCGCCCGTTATGTTTTGTGTGCGAGAAGACTCCGCCCTTCTGAGCCCTATCTTAGCTCCAGAGAGCTCCAAATGAAAAATGAAAAAGACGGGCATCACCGCGGTGAAATTCTTTTCTGATATGTAAAAATTTGGAAAAATTCGGCACAGTAGGAACGGTGCTAGCGACGGGCAAACACGTGCAGACACACAGACATCGGTGATTGTTAATAGTAAAGATAATCGGGATGTACAAAAAGGAGCATGTGATGAGCAAGGTATTGAGAATCGCGAATCTAATCTTAAGAAGTTTGATTTAAGATCGTCATTGAAAAGTTGTTTTGCTATTTTCTGAATGTTCAGCTTACACCATATTGTAACTGCAACTCTCTGCATTCTTGTTCCTTTGCCATACACTCCTCAATCCAGTAGAAGTAAAAATTTATAGCTTCATTAATTCCATACAACATATAAACCCATTTAATATAACTGAAAAGAAGTTTCTGCGCTGAGATAATATACTTTTCCGTGGACGGAAAGAAATAGAAAAAAAATTTCAGTATTGCCAAAACTGAAATAAGAAAATGAAAAACTTGTGCCATGATATGAAGTATAAGAGCTAAAATAAACGAAGAAATCACCATAAAACCCCAAAAAACACTGAAAATATTACTGACGTTACTATTTTTAAAAATTTTCTTTACTAATTCCCAAATCCTGTGTAATATGCACAAAATATTGCAGAGACTAACAAAGCGAGAAACAAGTATGTCTTTTTCACCATTTTGTAGAAATGTTTTGTGAAAGGGTAGATCACTGTCTGAAGGAGTTTTAAGTTGACAAGAGTTTTGAAAATAGGAGTTACATCTCTTGAAACGTACTTTTTCGTCTTTTGCGTTGTTGACTCTGTTTACGTGCAAGTAGAACGGGAAAATAACAATAAGAACTATGGAAACACAATAGTGGAGTAAAAGAGCAAGGGTAAGTGATAGACCATCGCCTGGCCGATTATTTCTTCGAAAAACGTTCCATTAGTAGTATTTTCCGAATCCATTCAAAGTTCGGATAACTCGAAACTGACGAAAGAAGTTGTTAACGAATGTGGACTGCGCCTTTCCACCAAGAGAAACGTTGTTATCGATAATTCTTCTAACTTAATTTTGAAATATCTTCCCAGCCCACTTGCTGTCTGCCCTAACGCTCCAGCTGGCTTGGAAATTGTATTTGAATCGGATACCCCCAATGCAACGTGAACAAATTGGTTCATTGGATGAGGCCTGTGAGCAAAACGCCGAACAACTTTATCACCAAGACTAAAGCTTGAAGGACTTTTTGAATGAGAGAAAAAAAACCTAAATAGGAATAAGTAAACATTTTTTTGAAAACTGCGAGGCGGCTACTTCCAGTGACTTTTTTTTTGAAGAAGACGGAACAGAATGAAAATATAAAGTGTTCTTTGAAAAAGTGATTATGTATGATGTCAGCAACCGGCTTGGGATATTATTGCAGCAAATAAAATCACAAATAGATTTTCAGACGGCTTTTCAGATTTCCATAAAGTTGTGCATTGATAGATGAGCAAAAAATGTGTTGGCTTCGCTTTTTTTTCTATTTTTGAAATTTTTTTTGTTCTTTCTCCCAATCGGATTTTTTTCAGCCAGAGAAAAAATGAAATGAAGAATACCGATGTCTTTTCGATTTTTTCAAATAGATATCCAATGTGAACTTTGGCTTTTCAGTGAAAATGTATTTTTTAATTGCGCTTCACAATAGGTGATCCTTGATTTCATAAATTGAAAAACAGAAGCTCAGGACCGACAATAATTGATCTAATATTCTCAACAGCACGTTTGAGTTTTCATGAATACATTTCCTTCATTCATCGAATTCGGTACATGTTTACAGAAAGAAAGAAAACCGGTTTATCAGTTTGCCAAACTACATTTTTTTCCTAAACAACACAAATTGTTCCAAGTTTCATATCATCTTTTGATCACTGTTTTTCAAAGATTGATTAACACTTTTGAAATCGTATCTTTTTTTTATTTCGAAATTTATTTCTACTTCTCAAGGCCATGTGACTTCCTTTCCACTATGAGTAACGTGATAACAAAAGATAAAATGAAAATGCAGAACATTCTCAAATAAAACTAATGTAATATTTCCTCTCTCTATTTTTGTTTCCCTTCTCTTACCATTCAAAACTCTTTTTCTTATCACCTGATCGTGTTTGATGAATAAATATTTTTTCTTTCGTCATCTAGTAAACTGAATGCAGTAGTACAACTCGTACCTCAAAAAGATGTATTTCTGGGTGAAAAACTGTGTATTCCTGAATCCTCCGCTTCAAAATTCAAATGATCTTGAACCACCTCCATATTCAATTGAAAACAGCGTTCCGCAAAAACGAACCCAAGACCCAGAGAAAGGAGATAACCCAAAAATCCAATTATGTAAGTTTAAAAAAAATGATTCCAACTCAATTTCAGTTATACTGACGGTATTTTCGAAAATTCACGATATCTTTTTTTTAGATCTGACGGTTCTGTTCCTATTGATAATAGCTCCTTTACCTGTCTATTTGATTGTTACTGGAATCAACCAGTCATGCCCAGTCGAACCGAATCTTCCATTTTGGATGATTGTTGTTGGAGTTTGTCTGTTCATGGAAATAGTTTTCACTGGGCATATCAACTCCAAAAAATACATTCAACACAAAAATTCAAGTACAACAGAAAGCTTTGAAGTTACTGGTCGTCCTGCGTTGATGATTATTTTACGAAAGTCAATAAGATTGTCAGTTTTTGGGCTGTGAGTTCAATTAATCGGTACATCGTTTATCGAAAGTACTTTTTCAGATCAATCATTGGTTTTATCTGGAGTTGTCTTGTATTGTCGGATGAACAATCGCAAAATTGTTCAAATTTTGTAATCTGGCCAAGTTTTATATTATCTTTTCTGGTTTTATTATCTTCTACGTTTGTTTTCATATATTATTCGTGTATAGTTTGCTGCACTCTGTTAGATTATTTTGAAAATAAATCTCAAAATTAAAAAGATCTCATACAAATAAAAGTTTATTGATGTCCTGGAATTAGAAATACGGCACCAAACCGATTAGTCTGAAAAGGGCCTGCAGATGAATCAGTTGGTCGTTCCAAATCATAAAATAGTTTTGTTCTATTCTCCGCACTTGTCATGTAAGCTGCTTGGAAAGCCATCTCTTCATTTCTATGTTCACCGTGATTCTGAAAAAAGGTGTTCAAGAAAACAACTATTGGAATAAAATATTTACCCTCATCTGCTCCAAAAACTCATCTTTCGTCAGTTCAGCTACCGATTTCCGAAGGTTTTGCATTTGGTTTACTGAACATAAATTTTCTTAAAATTTCAAAAACTCCGTTTCTTACTTGTCATTCCAGCAAGTTTCATACCAATTGCTTCCTCCTCACTTCCATCATCATCGTCTTTATCAATTGGTGGTTTTTCTTTTGGATTAACATCTTTTGGAGCAACTTTCTTTGGCACTGGAAAAGGAAATTAGCCGAATCCAAAAAACGAAATGTTACCTTTCTTCTTCTTTTTGTCCTTTTTCTTTTTGCTTTTTTTCGTTTTCTTCTTCTTCTTTGCTGCTCGTTTTGCCTTTTCTGTCTTCTTGCGTTCCTTCCGTTGTCTAAAAAGCTAAATTCGTTTTTCAGTTTGAATACAATAGGTTTTTTAAAAGTTTTCCTAACTAGATAAAAACAACTTCATTGCTTGGTTTTTCATCTTAGAAAAACTTGAATGAATTGAAAAAAAAATCCAAATACTTCCAACATCTTACTTCTGTGCACGCTTGTCCCTTCTTTTCTTCATCTGGGTTTTCCTTTTTGTTGCCTTTGTCTTCGTTTTATTTGTTTTGCTAACTTTTTTTCCTCCATGACTAGGACGTTTTTTAGCCACAGCAACTTCTGAAAAGTAAGGTTAAATGTAAGAAAGAGATGAAAAATATATTACTTTTCTTTGGTGGCATGATGTTTTGAAATGAAAAAATGTTTTCGTTTTAATGCATAAAAGGAACACGTTTTAGAAATATTTTGAAAACCATTTTTCAGATAAGAGCCCTATAAGAACCGTGTTTCAAAAACTTGCTTGAAAGTTTGAACATTCTTTCATTTATAAAGTTCAGTTTCCTCCTACAATTAGGTCATAAATTTCTTATGCTAACACCAATTAACCGATAATATCTTTACGGGTGGATGGCTAGTCAGAAAAGGATGCTAAGTGTGGTCTCTCCTTTCATATTTGCCGAAAACATGGCTTTTCTCGTTCGTGTCCTTTCAGCTTTATTTGTAGTTGTTGCTGTAATCAACTATTTGATTTTTAGTTGGAAAGTTTGTAAGTATAAGGCACAAACTCTTCGAACAAAGACTGATTTCAGCAAATTTGGATCCTATAACCTCAACATGGAACAACCGGTGTCTTGTACAGTCATGGAACCGAATAGAAACTCATTCTACAACAACTTCTCACTGGAATAAGTTTTCTAAATGGCTATGGTCAACATTGAACTTGTCAAATGACGTAATCTTTTGAATATTGACATCTTTATAACCTGTTTTCCAGAATCTTCATAACAACACAGAATTCTCAATATTATCTGCGTACGTTTATCCTGATCAAATTTCTATCTCGTTGATATCGCAGCACATGGTTAGACAAGATGTCTATTGTAGATTTTATGATTGTGAAAGGAAGGAAATTCCCGGAAGTGCATGGCGTGGTATGGTTTTCCCTGAATCTGTTGTAGAATGCCCGAGAAGAATAGGAGCTGAATTTGTGTCAGTTTCAAAAAGCCTAGAAGCTTCTGCACCAATGCCAGTCAGACTGAATTTCAGAGTTTATGAAGGTACTTTTCACAGAAACGCATAAAAGTTTTCAACCAATTCTAAAAAGTTTATTTCAGAACCAATTCATGAACTGTCTATTTGTGTTGCGCCAATGTATGGAAATCAATCTACCTGGCTTCAGATTACGGATTTTATAGAACACAACAAATTAGAAGGCGCAAGTTTTTTCTACTTTTACGTAGGCAAAATTTCTCCATATGACGAAAGAATGTTGAATGAATATGTTAGGTATGTGATATGGGAAAACTATCAGCTTAATAAGAATAATTCAGAACCGGTGAAGTAGAAGTTGTCAAATTACAAGATAAATATGAGCGAGTTTTCATCGCGTGGCAGTTTTTGGAAATTCAGGTAATTCTATGAGTTTTGCCTCAATTTTAATTGTTTGTAGGATTGCCACTTACGTTCAAAATATCAATCAAAATGGACTGCGTTCATTGATTTGGATGAACGACTGTCTACAAACGGACAGAGAATGATTGAGCTTTTGAGGTCAATCCAAGATCCTGCGATAGGCGAAGTTCAAATGCAAAGCTTGAGTGTTGTCAAAGACCAAGATTATCCAGTAAAATATTTGGGTTTGAAACATTTGGAAAAAGAATTGATTTTCAAAAAATACAATCAAACTTTTGGGCCTTTCTGGCAGGGCCAGAAAACAATTATTAGGTCCGATAAGGTAGGATTCTGACCGATGATTTGAGCAAACGTCATATGCTCACAGATTGGAATTATGTCTGTGCATGCAGCTGTTACAAAACTTCCGGGAATCAAAACGCTTTTGATGAACTCTACTCAAGCAGTTGTGAGGTGAATTATTATCTGAATGAGTGTTTAATATTATATCGACTTATAATTTTCCAGGCATCTTCGAAGTACTAAAGACCGTGTGTACGGTTCTGAATGGCACGTTACTCCCGATGAAAACGGGACACTTCCCGTTCTCCAGAATACACCCTTACCAGAGAAGTTTTCTCGAAGTTTGAGAGCGGCAGTAATAAAAAGAGTTCTTTATGTGTATGAAAAAGTTCCAGTGAACTGCTCAACAATACCAAAAGATTTATGGATGATGATAAGACATCCGGACCCGTGCAAACAAATGTGGCCTTACTTTTGAACCAAGCTTTAGTTTGAAAACTATCAGTTTCCGTATCCGGTGAATTTATTAGATATTCATTTTTGTAAATAAAAATGTTTCTCAATTTTTGTTTCATGAGATAGACTTTTTGAAATGGATCAAGATTGACGAATCAAAGAAAGCGATTTTTCTTGATGTGAATCTTTTATTTTCCAAATATCATAAAATCTAGTTGGGTGTGGTTGCTCTATCCGCCACTTTCGAATCGGAACTTGCCATTAATGTTCGATTGTTTCATTTTCCTTTCGCTAAAGATTTTGATGCGCCTGTTTTTGTGACTGAAAGAAGTATTTGAAAATTCATATTCATATAATACATAAAAACGGAAATAACCAAAGAAAGACTCGGAAAGATTCGTTGCAAGATTCTCAGAATTGAAAGATAACTCTTGAAAAGATAATTGACCTGAATTGATTTTGGGATGGATGTTATTTGCAAAAATCATAGAAAGTGATTGGATTGAGCAGACAATAAATGATAATATGGTTCCTAAAACGGAAATAATAATCAAGAAATTACCCGTTTCAGGGAGAAAATGTTGGATGAATTAGGGTAGTGTTAAGTAGCTATTTTGAGAGACAAGTGTTTGAAAACCGATTATCACTGAACTTGGAATTTTCAAGCATGCATTTGGGCGGCAAAATAATTAGTGAAAAGGCGACCAGGAAGAACTGGAAGCAGGAATTGTTCTGCACCAGGTCGAACTCGACGGGTGAAGGGATCTGGTGAATTTTCCTGGAAAGACGATTTGAAGATAGTTGCTTCCGCCTACAGGCAGAAAACACAAACCTGAAGGAGTGATCTCAGTCGGTGTGAAAGGAAAACAAAATCTGGGCGATCCTCTGGAGTGGCCCGCCAACAGCATTGCATCAAATCATATCTGTAAACTTATAGAATAAATTAATGTGTGGAATGAGGCTCAAACAC
Source organism: Caenorhabditis brenneri (assembly GCA_000143925.2). Classification (NCBI taxonomy): domain Eukaryota; kingdom Metazoa; phylum Nematoda; class Chromadorea; order Rhabditida; family Rhabditidae; genus Caenorhabditis; species Caenorhabditis brenneri. The sequence continues at coordinate 788,972 of GL379808.1, forward strand.
CTTTTTAGGTAATAAGAAAGGACTCACATGATATCTGGACAGTGTGTTGGTTGTGGCAGTCTCATTCCAGTTTCTAGGTAATGCCTCACTTTGGCATTTGACACTTCACCGTATGGAGAAGCGGCTCGCGTCAACAATTCCCACATTAAAACTCCAAACGACCACTGAAAGGTATCAATACTAGTAAAATTCTAGGCTTCTACTATTTGAAAAATCACTTCGATTAAAAAGGTCTAGATGGTGGAATTTCTATCAGCAAGGTTCTCGGCACCTGCTCTAATAACCATAACATACCACGTCTGTAGCAGAACTGAAAACACGTCGATCCCTTAGGCTTTCTGGTGCAAGCCATTTGAGTGGAAGACGAGCTGGACCTAAAAGCGTTCCTTTAGTTTTTTACAGGTATACCTATCTTTCTGTACCTGTTTCACTCTCATCTAAATAGCTCTCTTTATCCAATAAATCCACAGCCAGACCAAAATCTGCTACTTTCACAATCCGATCTGCCGAAATCATGCAATTACGAGCAGCTAAATCACGATGAACAAAATGTTGTGCTGCCAAATAGCTCATTCCTTGAGCAACTTGGTGAGCAAAATCAAGAAGTTCCAATACACATAGGGCCTGAAAAATCAAAGTTCTGATTTGGAAGGAACGTGAAAGATACACCACATACTCTGTTCGGATCAGCAATATAAGTTTTGAGATCACCTCCTTCCATGTAAGGTAGGACGACCCACGGGTTTCCTGCTGGAGATATCGAAATTCCCAGAAGTGAGAGTACGTGCGGATGGTCCAAATGTTTCATGACAACACCTTCCCGTAGAAATTTTTCAATGTGAGCGATATCACGAGCACGTTCTCCTGAAAATCGGATTTGTATATTCGACATTTCAAAATACATTTTTTGCTGTTTTGGTGATTCATTATACATTACCAAAGTCGAGTTTTTTAAAACTTTTCCATTCATTTCAACCCATCTATATCACAATTATCTGGTAGCCTTTTTCTAAGTGAGCGACGTTTATCATCAATTTTTTGGGATGAGTCTTTCTTGAGTGGATGTTGGACATTATTTGCTCATTAGACAAGACCTCATGATATCGGTGAATCAAGTTTTTATTAAACAATCATGATGTGAACCTGAGGATATGAGCTTGAAATTCAATGATTAGGGAGTTCTCATCGGTTCAAAATCATGTATTCCCATTTGTTTTCAATTTTCAAATTAAAAACAAGATGTTTACAGATTGGAATGTTCGAACTGTAAAAGTTTATACCAGGTCAAGTTTCTGTTTCAATCTTATTTCTTCACAAATAAATGAAATCAAATTCCCATATCTTTCCAGTCACTTACCTTTCAATGTTTTCACTGCTACTGGAATCAGTCTGCCTGCCGGATCACGCATTCTTCCTCGATAAACATTGCCAAAGTAACCTGTATACATGTTTTTTATTAACTTCCAAATTTAGTTCTTTATCCCCATTTTTCAGCAATTTTCCCACAACTTGAACTTTTTTCACTCTCATCTGGGCGCGGACAACCTGGGAGCGAGGTAAAGCAAATATTATAACTTTTTTATGTATGCTCGGGTTGTGGTAGTGATGGCGCGACGAGTTTGCCTAAGCTTACGAGAAATTTCTGTCAGAACAGGAAATTTGGTGGAAATTACTCCGAACTTTGAGAATGAACTAAACTGTCGTAACCTTATGTATACGAACTTTGATTAGGTGCTTTTCAAAACCATTTGACACCTTTCGTTCTTTTCGAAAGGATCCCTGAGAAAATGGTGCACCCGCTTGAACGCTGGACAGCTCGACAAGAAATAATAGCTGCCGTGTGTTTGTAGTTATGCACCCTCTCGTCAAAGCATTATTCGTATTGACGCTAGAAAACAATGGAGAAAATTTGTTTTCCAGCAGTAACCTCGAGCTCATTCTTGGTCGTATACATTTTCAGCTAGCATAATGGCACATAGGAAAAACACTCACCTTTACCGACGATAGTCTCCAAAACGACAGCTTCCGATGGCAATAATAAGCCTTGGAGTGATTGTCGGAGATCGGAGCCAATGAGTTGGAGAAGACTTTGGGTTGAATATGTAGAAGATACTGGAATGAAAAAACAATTTTCATGAGAATCACAATAAAGAATTTTAGATTTTTGATTTAAAAAATCCTCACATCTCGACACGTTTTTGATTTTCATTTTCTGGTTATGGGAATATGTCTGCTTTGTGAAAGGGTCCTAACCGTCGAATGGCCTTTTATATTTTGAACTTCTATTATGGGAATATTTATTTGTCAAGGTGCGTTCGTTTCTTGAACACTATTTTTAGCATCGAAAACTCTGAACTATTTCTTTACCAGTAACTTTTCTTGTTTGCCCTTCTCTCCCCACTCGAGCTACTCATGCTTCCAAAGAGTTCCATGTGACGTTTATTTGTAGCTAGGTCATCAAAAAACGCTATTTTTATCAAGTCATTCGATTGATTTTTGAGAAGAGTCGGAATATGGAAATGAAACACTATCATCACACACTGCATTTCGACACTGATTTCTTTATTTCCGAGCGGAAAACAATAACAAACAATTGCGAATATCGGTAATATTTTTTGCTCCCCGTGCAGCCCGTGATGTATGTGTTTCCCCGGTTTTTTTTTCGTTTTGCTCTTTATAGCGTGCCCGCATAATTTTGGTCGCTACACTGAAGTTAGATAGCGTGTTTTTCAAAGCAACGCTCAAAACAGAAACAATTAAAAATTCAGGTATAAGATCTCTCAGTTCATGCTTCATGACAAATACGAAATGAGAGATGAATCTAATCTCTGTGAAATATTTTTGAGCTTATCATTGAGCTTTTTCCAGGAGTTTTTCCAGGAGTATTAGAAAATCACAAAACATCACCAAGGATGATTCTGACTGACATACTATTTCAGATCAGGATTAATACATAAATGATACGAAACAAAACTAAATTCCAGAAGTTACGTGTTCGTTTAGTTTACCAACCACTAGTAGAAGATTGTTGTCTCGATGATGGTCTTGGAAGACTGGAATGATGAGAAGGTGAACGATATCGACTCGATGAGCTCTGCTCAGAGTCTGAATCGGAGGTGTCCAAAAATACTGGGTTCATAAACACTTCTCCCATAGTTATCTGGAGAAAATTGAAATCAATGAGACAGCGGTAGAAAGGAATAATAAAAGAATAAGGGATCAAAGCCAGAAAGAATATAACTACGATACAATTATGAGAACAACGGAAAGTACTAAATAAAAGTTTGAAAGATATTTGAAGTTTTACGTTGTGAACATTCGTCTGCATGCACTTTGCATATACCTTTGGAATAACCCTAGAGACCAAAAAAAAAAGAAAAAGAGAAAGGACATGTTTCCCCTCGAAAAAAACGAAGTGTACATGTTGTTTTATTGCAGGGGGGGGGGGGGTGTATCCATTTTGAAGCACTGCTATTCTTTTCACATTTTTAGGTAATCATTGGAAAATTTTTCCCTGGCGACTTGCATGATCAGATCTGCATGATTCTTTTTTTATTCTAAAGTTGTTCTGAGAACCCCATTTTAGTTAAATTGCAAAACTCATTGACACTATCAGATTGTGTTTCAGGATTATTGTTCATTAATGGAAAGAAAATGGACGAGAGAAAAAATTGACTAGACTGGAACGTGAAATTGAAATTTACCACACTTGATTTTTGGAATAAAAAAAGTAAACCATGGTTTGAAAATTTCAGGCCTTAGGATGAAAAAAAAAGTTTCTAGATAGGTTTATACAAAACTCAAGTAAAAGAGTCAAATGACTGCAGCTCTATCTTTCTCTTATGGTTGAGCATACATACACAAACGTGTGCGGCTCACACATACACACAGAGAGGAGCCTCCCTGTATGAATCAGTCAGTTCACTGTTGAGTATTCAGACAGTCCAGGAAAGAAGAAAAGGAATGAAATATATTGAGGACAGTGAAGAGATATAGAGAATCAGATCCTGCGTGCGCTCCGAGAGCTCCTGTGGGCGCACACAAAGAAAAAGAGCATCCATGAGGCATTCGGAGCACATTTTCCATACAAAAGAACTGAGCACGAGAAGAGAGACGGGAGACACTTTTCGTTCTCCATCCGGCGTTCCATGGCCTCCCGGAAAGTGAGAATGTGAGAAAAATTTCACTGTCAAAATTTGGAAGGGAGACTGGTTCAGAATTAATTTTTAGTGAGAACATTAGTGCAAACTGGCTACTTTGATGAGAAGAATTTGTCATAGAACAAGGGTTTTTACGTTTTCAATCGCTGTTAAGAGGAATACTCGTACGAAATTTTGCTATTTCTGGTTTGTCTTATCACCATTGAAAGGTTACACATAGATAAGTCCTGAGTGAAAAGCTGAACTGAAAAAAGTTCTGCAACTGCGTCAATTCAGATTCACTTCTATAAGAGAGGAAGACTAAATGTGATGGAGATTTTTTTCTCATCATCAATTCGTTTGAGAAGGTTCTTGCACATAGAAATGAAAACCGTTCAAAGATTGATATTCATCATATGAGAGATTTTATTAATATGACCATTATTACTTCTATGTGTACCTCCAGGGCGGAAATTGAAAAAAAAACTACCAGAATTGAACAGATAAAATGTTTTTATCACTGATGCATTACTTTTTTACTAATAATCAAACGAGTTGAAAAGCCAGGTTACCTCATTCCGTGAAACTATTGAAGGTGGTGAGAATGATTAACACATGTGAAAAATATAACTTTTCAGTTTTTTCACAGAAGCTGGGATAACAAGTAAAAAACAACTGCAGAAATGAAAACTGTACACCGAAAGAAAACTTGTAAAGAAGAAAGAAAACACACTTTGACTCTTGAGCCAATGTCATCGAGTGCTAAGTGAAAGTCGCCTTAGCTCTGAGCTCACTCCCGCAGATGTTGGGCGGAGCTTAAAAGCGAAAGGACTTGGCTACTACCAGAAAGTCGTTGGCTCAAACGATTAGCCATAAAGAAATGAAAAAGACAGAAAGGCAGAGAAGCACGAAATGAGGGATAGAATTAAAACCTCTTCGAAAAGGGAAATAAAATTTTGATGTAATGGAGTGTTGTCTACAAGAAAGGGGACATCGGAGCACTTGAAAAAACACTGAAATACAGTGTTTACTTTTTTAACTTCCGCAGTGTTTCCTTTCATCGTTAATTTCAAAAATATTTTGTCTTCGAATTTCTCGGAATATGCTTTATTTTAGGAAGTATTCGATCACCATGAACCTAATCTTAACACCATTCATAGCAAGTTTTCGTAAGATTCAAAAACTAACCCGTACTACAAGTTGTCCATTGGGAAGGAGAAGTAGAAAATGATTTTGGTGAAATAGCTTCAGCACCTCCGTTACTACCAGCCGATCCTTTTTGGCAATGATATTGAACGAGAACTGCAAGCAGGGCGACTGTCAGAACTATTAACTGAAAGTTGGAATGAATCATGGTTAGAAAAATTGAAAGAAAAATCCTTACAAACAGGGCAGCAATTAGCGCAAGGGAGTGCTCAGCGAGAAAGTTTAAAGGAATTTCGCCTGCAGAATTTCGATGCAGTACTGCAGACGAAGACGTCGTTACCTGCAAAATTGTATTTTTTATTAAATTACTTGTTTTTTTAGTAGGTACAAAATGAGAGAGAGAGTTCGAATTTTCAGAATTCAGATGAAATCATAAACACCAAAAAGTATGATATCCTCTAATCCTAGCAACAAAACCTAAACATCTCAAAAAATCAGGATCATGTTCATCATCGCATGATCAAAATATAAATTCCTTTTTGCTTTGTCTCACCAGATAAAATGGAGAACTAAAAAAATAAAAAAAGGAATTGCTTAGGAAATATGGGTTTACCTCCTTCGGAAAAAGCCAATCGAGTTCGGGTCGTAATTGTGATGGTGGTAGAGTTGTAATACCCATCACTTGTTATTTATTCGCATATCTCTGAAGATTTTGGGGAGTATTGGGATAGAATAAACAGAGGTAGATCTGGAAAATGTTTCGATTAGTGAAACAATAAAGGATGAACTAAAATACAGCTAAACCATACGTGTTCAGAAAAAATATGAGAAAAAAACTAATATGAAATTGAGAACAGATAGTACAAAACAGGAGTCCTTGAGTGAAACCACTATATAGAGCAAGGAAGGAAATGAGTTGAATTTTTTCATAACAAAATCGGCGAATTCAAAATGTTTCTAACAAATTTGTGGATCATTTTTTTTCTTGGTGCCTCAACAATGGGAAAAAACAGAATAGTGCAAACTGATACGGTAGTTACATCTTGTACTAGTTGCTAGAGCAGATTCAAACAACCTTCTACTTCTCACTGCCGACATTCATTATTCATCAATTTTTTGAAATTCCGTAGAAAACTCAGATCCACTTTAGATCTGACCTTCGCTTCCCCTCATATCGCTCCCTAATTTATACCAAACACAAATTATATAAAAGATGGGAACGGAGGGCAAGTGGAAGTCCGTTAGCAAGTACGAGCGAACGATCTGTGAAGGGCATCGGACGGGAAAAAAAACGGAACGGAACGAAGAGAATGGAAAACGTATAGCATATAGAGGTATTTCAAATTAGTGTAGTTACTGAATAGAAGAGTTGACAGCTTTTCAAGGTTATGAGACACTGAATTCTATGACATCTATTTGATTCTATTCAATCCATGAGTAGTATGAAAAAGAGCAAAAGAAAAAGAAAACATTTGAAAAGTGTTTCCAGTCAAATACTTTTTGAATCAAGATAAACCGTTTTGAGAAACAATCACAGAACAAAAACACTACTATAAAAACGATAGGGAAGAGAAGGTAAAAACTATGATAATCAAAAAATGCTTGTAGAGCCCTCCTAAATGCTTAAACTATATTTTGAGGATGATTAAGCAGAGAAGAAAAATGAAGCAAAGCAATCGGTAGGAAAATAGAGATTCAGATATCTAGACACCTAATCAACATGTACTTTTTTCGCATAGACAACGGAAAAGAAAGTGGTCGGTTTATGGTTTGGAACGGCGGCGCAACAGCCAAAAGGAATCCGTGCGTCGTCCGTTAAAAAAGCTGATTAGCCACTGTCACCTGAACGAACCAAGAACCGCATCATCTCTGGGTATATGAGATATATAAACGGCATATATCAAAATGAAGAGAAGGAATGGAAAGTGGAGTAGAAAGAACAACGACAGTTAAGGATCAGGAACGATTACTGATTTTAATTCCAGAAAACAACTGGGTTCAACAATTCGTTATATTTCAAGAGAGTCTGATTGGGGCATTTTAAAAACCAAATATTTAAAAAAAAAATTCAAGTAGAAGGAAGTAAATGGAGTGACAAACCGTATGTTCAGATTCCAACAAAAGTGAAGAAGATCGAATAACGAATAAATGAACACACACAAGGGAGGGTTGAGTATTTCGGAATAGTCCTTTTGTGTTGAAAAGTGGGAGAACAGACTCTGTTTGTAATGTTTGGGGTGGTTGTATTGGGAATAGGAGGAGGTAAAGCAACTAGCCGCTTACGACTTCATGCACCGCTGCACACTTATACTACCTCTACAAACGCCCATCTCATATCGGACCGTATTTGTACGTATTATGACGATGGATTAGTTTCACAAATTTTAGGATTTTCTGAAAATCGAAGTTCAGCTGCTTGGGGTATTACGGTATTTGAAAGAGTAGGGAGTTCATGAAACTAAAATTCCAGGGTAGATGGTTTTCCAAGTCATATGATGAGATTCGAGTTTATTTCTTAATCAAGACCTGATTTTCAGAGTTTTTGGACATGGTGGATACTTCTTAAATGATAGAGACTGAAGACACATAGGATAAAAGGATAAAAAAATGAAGACTAAAAATAAATGTGTCCATTAAAAAAAATATCTTTTACATAGTCTGCTTTACACTTTTCCCCGATTGGGTTGAAAAAAATTATCAATCATGATGTTTATTTTATAGAAACACCTCGTTCACGTTCAGATCAAAAGAAGATCTTTTTTCAGATATACAACTTCGAGAAGTTATAGGTTATTTGAAAACAGCACGCTAGCCAGAAAGCTGCATGATTAGAAGCTTTCAGAACAAATGGTTCATAACCTACAACACTTCCTGCATTTATCGATACATTCATTTCAAGGAATTAGAGAACTGAGAAGGTGATAATGGTGAAAGTTTATCACATCATAACCCTTTGACGGGGGGTTTTCGAGTCGCAAAACAATTCGAAAGAATACTATTAGTTAGCCCCCCCCCCCCCTTGTTTCCATTCCTTTTGCGGGCAGCTAAAGGGGCTAATAGAAGAGAGAAAAAGGAGATCGGCTTTTCGACTTTCTCTCTTTTCCTCTCTGCCCTCCTTTCGATCACACACTGTATTGAAGTCTCAAGAACTGATTGCGGAAGGTGAGGAAGTATGAGACCAGATGAGAGACAGGGATAAAGTTGGGGATGAAGCTGTAGGGTTTGAGAGAATGAGAGATGGTCGAAAACTGTCTAATTTCGATAGAAGCAGCCAATGAATAGTCACACAAATGGCTTGCGCTGATGATGCAAAAATGATGAGAAAAACAGGAAAACTTGGCTTAAAAAAATATATTCTACTGCCCCAACCAAATTCAAAAAAAAAGAAGTGTGAGCAAAACTTCAAAATTTATTCAGATGTAGAAAATAAGTAATCATACCAAAATTATGAATAATCTCACAGCTTTTCACGTTCAGCTCTTACCGTACTGCAGATTCGAATGAAAACCCTGATCGTTTGATTCAATTTACTTTATTTACTAAGCTTAGTGTAACCAATGGGTAATAAACTAAATTTTTATGATTAACACTCTAAGCAGGAAAATGTGAATTTTGTAAATATTATTGTTACAACAGAAATAATAATTAGACTAAAATGTCAGCGGGTGAGAGGGTGTGTTGACATAACAAGGACACCTTCTTATCGATGAATCTCTACATTCAAATTCATCAGATAAATGAAGAAACGGTGTAAGTAGGTTGGCAACTGACTGAAAAAATGAGAACTAGAAAGTTGGAAAAGAAATAAATCGGAATTTAAAATTTAGAACAGTCAGGATCACAAAAAAAATTCTTCTCGCATCGCATTCAAAGACTCGGAAAATACTTTCAGACATATACGACAGGGTTCTTTACCAGACAATGTATTAATTTTGGTCCCGTCCGTAATTTACCGTAATTTCCAAAAATTACCTGGTTGTAGCAGAGGCTTAATGTTTTCATACATTATCAGATCTTATTTCTATCTTTTTTTGACAAATGTAATCGAGTCCAGAAAAAACTGCCTAACTTATAAAAAGTGAAATCAAAACATATTTTCAGAATTTCTCAGAATAATTCAATAAATATTGAGATCAGCTCTAGGTAAATGGGAACTTCTTATTTCAAATAATACATAGCGGATACAAGTAGGCAAAGTTATTTGGAAAAAAGTAACAGATGAAACAAGAGAATAATGTATGTGTCTAGTACGCACAATAACAACATGGCAAAAAAAGAAGCCGACTTCTTTTCCTCTTTCTCTCTTACTCATAACATATCGAACCGGTAATGATTGTCTCCCATGGACAAGTGGAAGCATTCGAATAAGAAAAAAAGTTGCAAGTATCTACAAATGAAATGAAGCTGACAGGAAAGGGTTAAGCACACATATTGTTTCTCTGGGCTGATCAAAAACATAGGGAGTCCGAGAACTTGGAAACAATTTTGGAAAGACAACAAGGAATAGTTTTCAGTAAACTTTGTTATAGAATAGAGTACCGTGTCGACGGTAGAAGCGCTCGGTAAAATCGGAAAAACCGAAAAAATTACTGCCGACATGTTCGAGAATAAATCATATCGGCGGCATAAATTCGAACGATTACCGGCGGCAACCGATTTCCTCTCGGTAACCGAAAATAAAAAATTCTCGGTAACCGAAATATCGGTAACCGACGGTAATCGGTTACCGATTTCACCTCGGTTACCGAGAGAAAATCGGTAACCGATCGGCGGTAACCGAAGGCTGGAAATGCCCGTGTAATCCTCGTGGACAAAATTTTTTTGTAATTTTTTAACGGTTTTTTCCAAATTTTTTTGCGTTTCTAATAGACTTACTGTGAATCAGACTAATTTAACTAGGTCGCAGTTCGACATTTTCTTAGAATCAGTAACTTGGAACCGCAAACAGGTAAGGAGAGTCTCTTTTCAATTCAATTCAAATTTAATGACTTCATTTTTTGAATAATTCGAACAAAATAGAGCAACAAACTTTTCTTTGACTGAAAATTATTTCTCCGAATCAGGGGTGGGCATTGCTTGAGGGCGGGTATAGAGCAAATTATATTTTGCACAAAAAATAAGTGCCTGGGATTTTTTTATTTTCAAACACGAAATGGATTTGCGGCTCCAAGTAAAATTATTTGGATTTTATATTTTTCAAAAATTTATCAAAAGTATATTCCAAAGTTTATACACACACACCATGTGTGTTTATTTTCAAAAAAAAAGGTGTTTTTGCGGACCGGGGGAAATGGGACCTCTCTTGGGTAGAGTTTTATATTCTCGAAGGGATTTTTTCTAGTTTTTTCTCTCCCCACCCCGTTATTGTGATATCCCAAGAGGGATAAAAAAACCAAAATGTGTACTTTCCCAAAAAATGGGTCAAAATATACTGTGAAAATTCACCCCCAAATGCTCCATAATAATTTGGATTAGACCCAGCCCCATAAAACGCTGCTGGGGTTTATTGAAAAAGCTGGGGTTTATTTGAAAAAAGGCCCTGCTCCGAATGAATTTTCTGATTCATTTTTTTGTTCACTACTTCCCGTGTTATTGTTGGTCTGATATTGTTGATCTAAGCCGTCTTTTAAACTTCTATATTTGACTGTTTAAAAAATTTTCCCAATTATGCTTGAAAACGGCCAAAATATGATGAAAACCAAATTGTCCAAGAGGAGTACACGACACGGTGAAAATCCTAGGCCACGGCCATGTCGATCATGCCGTCGGTAACCGATCGGTAAATTACTGGTCGGTTACCGAGATTCGGTTACCGACTACCGACAGCCGCCGTCGGTAACCGACGATCGGTTACCGAGAGAAATTTTTTTATCGGTTACCGATATACCGCCGATCGCTATCGGTAGAGTAAAAAAAATTTGCCGATCGACACGGTTTTTTCCGGCAACATTTTTTTGTCTCGAGCGGTAAAAATTGCCGAAAACCGTGTCGACACGGTACTCTATTATAGAAGCAATCTCTGGAGTTTAGAAGCACAATCTTGTATTCCAGCAGAAGAACTTTCCACGAAAGTTCAGACAAAAAAGTGAAAATACATCAGAGAGGAAATTCCTGATGGTCATCATAAGAACCGGTAATGCTTCGTGAATTGGAAAGGAAGGGGGATGTATGTATGCGTAAGTTGTTAGCCTCACATACACTTACCCCTTCATTTCTTCGAATATTCAGCTGACAATAGAATATCTCTTATTGTGATTGAAATAATTTTTGTTGAACATTTTATTCTTTTTTGTGTTTTTATGCTCATAGGTGCATGTACTTTACAATTCAGAGAAAACTCATTTCCTCATTGTTTTTTGTTGCAAACAATTTAACTACATCATTGAACTATATTTTATGTGAGAAGGTTAAAATACTAAGCGTTAAAATTAATTCAATGTGAGGGGAGCTGGTGATCATCACAAAAGAGAACACATTTATTACCCTCATGGGCGCGGTGGAGACCGCGCGTTTCATGATGATGATCCCTCTGGTACATAATTGACGGCACGTTAAGCAAATAAAACTTTGTTACGAATAGAATGAATTGAAGATGTGGATCGAAATAGGAATAGAAATTGAGAAACGCTGAGAGGAAATAATGCTCTGTCTTCTTAGGAATTTTGAATTGCGGAAATTTTGATTAATCCTAGAAAAACTGAACACATTTTGAAAACTTTCAAAATATAAGCTTTCTAAACATAAACCAAAACTAGTCTAAAACTGAAAATATATAAGAAAAATTGAGGATATTGAAAATGGAGAGAAGGTTGATTTCAGGATCAAAAAATCATAAGCACAGAAACAGAGATTTTTGGAAACAGTATTCCAAAGAATTTCAAACTACTATTGAAGTTCATTTTGCTGCGTTCAACTGTATGACAAAAACTCTAAAAAACTATGGGTTTAGAGTTAAGTTTCGAAATTTGATATTTTGTACTGATGTACAAAAAACCTCATTTTTCGAGATCATTATTGCAAATGAAAATGAAGAAACAATTTTCTAGGGGCAACTGCTTCGTAAAAACTGCAGTAATCCGCCACTGCGGCTCACTGTTAATCTTCCGCGCGGACGGTAACTAGAAGATGAATGAAAGAAAAGTTACCGGTCGTAATCGGTTAAGGAGAAGTGAGCAAACACACATTTGCGTTTACATTTTGACTAGTTTGTAATTCGAAGGTCGATTGAATAGTCAAAAACTCTTAGTTCCAAAAAAAAAAGAGACAATTAAACGACAATAGTCTCAATTGAAGATAATTTATACAAACTAACACTGATTCTCAGAGAATACAATTCTTAACTTATTTTTCATTTTTGCATTGAGGACAAAATTTATAGTTCATAGAAAAAGAAATACTATATGAGATTACTTCTGTTCGGTGTGGCTCTTTGCGTGCAAACCTCAACTGCAACAGAAACCTCAAGGAATGTGAATGTCATGAACTTTTCATCAGGTGAGTGGAAGAGAGCACACCAATGTCTTTTGTTTTCTACAGTTTCTATCTATCTCTGTGCAGAAAACAACTGACTCGCAAAGCCGCTTTTCTCCTTTTGATGCTCTTGACCTCGCGCAGCGAAAAGTTCCAATGTTGGTGGGTGATGCTTCCGTTCAGATCAAATCGGGAATAGGAGGAATATAAATAAATAACCCTCTGATCAGGAAATAGAGAGGAAAATTGTACACATTGACACGAAGAAATTCGGTCTTAGCAATAAGGTAATTCTGTCTTGATCTCATTAAAAGGAAGTGTTGAAGAAAAATTATAAGTTATGATTATCTCGGATTTGGAACCCCTATACAAGCAAGAATGCTCTATTTTTGTGATACAGAAATCATGCTTCAAATCATCTAACCATTTGCTTTTGATCTCTGAAGCATACTGTTCGGGAACTATATGTTTAAAAAAACAACATCTTTGCATATCTTTTTGGGTTCTTCGTCTTAGGATTTTCAGAAGGTGAACAAAAAAGGGTGAAACATATATACAGAATGTTTCAAAAAACTTCTGCAGTTTGTTCTTGATTTTTTGTTAAACAGCCACCGGAACCTCTTCAACTAAATGTATCTAAAGACTGGCGTTGAATCGCTTCAAGAGCTATTCAATTCGTCGACTGGCATTTCTTTGAAGTCAATGACCTCCTCGAGAATATGAAAACGATGTAAGAAAAGTCTTATGCAATCTCGTGAGTAGATCGTTTATTCAAAGTGTTAACAACTGCGATTTGAAAGCAAGTAACAAGGAAATTACGCAGGACAATGACAAAAAATTATTACACGCTGCTGGTTGGGGACAAGAAACAGATTCAAAGTAATAATTGTGATGGGAGCGAACAATTCAATTTTAATGTTATTGGAATATATTAATTCAATTGCTCGGATTTCTCTGACGATAGAGATCATCTAATATAACTGATGATTCCGATATTGGTTCCAAGACCTTTTTCCAAGGTAAAGAATCAGAAGTTGCTTGAGCATTGCGTCGTAAAAACCGTTTATGTAACGCCATAAGATCTTTAACTTCCTGTTCGACAGAAATATCTTGGCTTGGCATTAGGTCGAATTCCACCTCATCCCATTCTCCCTTGTGTGATTGTACAAGATATTTGAAGAAGACGGCAGCTCTATGGATTTTTACCAGTAAAGGGGACGAGCTATCTTTCGTAAGCTTTCCTTGAGATGAAGCGGTCATCAAATTGAGACAAACTTGACTTAACTGGCGAGTATCTGTAAATGTTAGGTCTGCTGAGTTTTGATCGGATTCTGGTCCTACCTTCCAATAAAGCATATTCCGCTCGTTTCTGCTCGCCGGCTGAATCGAGTCGATTCGTTTTGCCGAGGAAAATTGGTGCCAAATTTTTCCTGGAAACTACTGCCAGTGTTTCCTTCGGAGTAGCATCCTTCGTTGACACATCACTTGAAGCGACAGATGTGGTTCCAATAGACATTGGACTCGCTGGGGATTGAGAAGCTTCAGGGGTTGTTTGCGAAGTAACTGTTACTTCAGGAGCATCTTTTTGAATCTGATCTTTCTCCTGGCAATCTTGATTAGCTTCAAACACATTTGCTTCAGAAGTAGACTTTTCCAAAGATGTAAAAACGACTTGTGAACTGTCTTGAACATTTTCGATAGTATTCATAGAAAATGTCTCAAGCTCATTTTGATCAGCTGCGGAAGTTGGACTTTCGCCGGAATCGCCGTTAATATCGACGTTCCCGAATGGTATCTCCGCAGAAGGCGCACTGGTTGTGAAACTCGATTTATTTCCGTCTGTTTCCAGTGAAAGGCCATTCGCCTGGGCAACTGTAGTTCCGTTCTTCGATGGTTGCTCCAATTTCCACTCTTTTTCAAACTGCGAAAGCGCTGTTTTTGCTTTGACAACGTTTAACCAGGTAATTTTTTCCACCTTGCTCTTTGACAGCCGTGCAAACTCTCCGACTGTGTTGATATTATGAATTTGAAATGATTTCTTGGCAGTTTCTAAGAGGTTTGCACGAAATTGAACCAAATTGATAATTATTCTCTCAATTCTTTCCGAGCAGTTACTAAGCGATGGGAAGAACGCAGTTGTTGCGAAATCAGCTAATGGTTGATCATCCGGAAAGAGTTTCACCGAGCTAGCGCATTCCAGAGTAGAACTCGATTTATCCTGATTTTTTTCCTCAAGAGCTGGTCTTCGACGAGGTGTAAGCGGAGAAGCAGATGGCTCATTTGGTATAGAATCTGCGTCAAAATGCACTCGATTTTTCTGAAAGAGGTCCGTGATAAGAATGAAGACACTTAATTTCCTACCTTCCTATCCGTCATTGGTGAGCTTGGGCCTCCAGCTCTTTTCCCCACCCTTAAAATTGACGGCGTTCGAGGAGTTTTTGGTGGGGATTTGGAAAATTCCGAGCTTTCCAATGAGGGTACTCCTGAGCCCAAACTTTCAGAGAGTTCTTTGGAACCCGACTTATCAATTGAGACGGCCGTTATGCTGTCAGTTGTCGGAGATGGTGTATTTTCATCGGGTACCTCTGTGCTCTGATCATGATTAGAAGTAATCATTGAACAAGTGGAAGTTGAAGAACCCTCAGATGAGTGTTCGATCTCCTCGAGCTTCGAAGAAGTAAGTGAACCTTTTCGAGAACATGTGGTATTCACAGGAATACACTGCTTAGGGACCTGAAAAACTAGTGTCAGTCAAAAAATTCACGTTTTATAGGAGTTGGTGCTAATTAATGATTTTGATCTTACATTTTTAGTTCTTCCACTTTTTCTTCGCGGCGTATTATCTTCGGCAATTTTCGGAAGCTTTTCCAAAACAACATCTTCGTTTTCATCAGCGCTCCCAGTTGTAGGCTCGGCAATTGCATGGGAGGATCCTGACATTTCATACTGCGAGTCCACTGATTTACTCATTTTCTTCATAGGAGATTTTGGTGATGTTTCCGAAATATTATCAAGCTCCTTCATTTCGATGTTTTTATCCGCGCGATACGAACTCGCGATTGGAAATGCTTTCACCGGCGAATCGAACTAAAAATATACTTATCCTATCTGGAATGAATGAAATCCAACTTACTAATTTTCTAGGCCTTTTGGAGGAATTTTTGATGGGATGTGATGATGAATTTTCAATATTACATTTTTCTGCCGGAGCGGATGACGTTTCAGTTGAGTTCGAAAATGGTTGGCTGAATATATTTCAAGCTTTGAATTATATTCTAAACGTTTGTATACCTGCAACTGTCTTCCCCCACATCGAAGATTGCAGAAAACGCCTCTTTCAATTTCTCCTTCTTTTGGAATCCAGTTTGAGACTCTTCGTTAATGTAATTTATTGAAGTATTAGGTCCAGATGCTTCTGCCAATTTTTCCTTCTGTCTGTCAGTTAAACGACTTTTAACGGCGGACGGCGGTGTGTTAGGAATAACTTCATAGACACAGCTGTCTTCATCAACTAGGGACATCCTCG
This sequence comes from Caenorhabditis brenneri, assembly GCA_000143925.2. Taxonomy (NCBI): domain Eukaryota; kingdom Metazoa; phylum Nematoda; class Chromadorea; order Rhabditida; family Rhabditidae; genus Caenorhabditis; species Caenorhabditis brenneri. The sequence goes on from GL379808.1 coordinate 805,253, forward strand.
GAGCACGTTTACGTGGAGGTGTATAAGAAGATGCTTTTTGAGTACGAGTCTCAACCACCTTTGTTTTTTTCTCACTCAACAGTTTTTCGGCCACATTATCAGCAACACCTTGTTGTGAGAATTGAAAAGAAGTTTGACTTTCTGGAGCTTCTTCTTTGACTTCTGTTGTTGCTGGCAAGCCATCCATAGCTTCGTCGTCGTCAATCGGATAAGCTTTCTGGAGTTTTGCTGCTGATGAGAGTACGATTCCGTGTTTTTTGGGCATCCGCTCAAGAGCTTCTCTGAAAACTTCATTTCAAGCCTCAACAGTAGACATTATATAATGAAAAAGAGATGAGATCGCCATTTTTCGGCTCCCCTTCTTCTAAGTTCTACTTATTTTTCTCTGGATATCAGAAATAGGGAAACAGCCCCCTGGAGCGATAAAACAGCAGCTAGAGGAAATTTGCTCTATTTTGTTTCATTAGTACAATGAAATCGATTTCAAATGTTCTCACAAACCTCAAACCAGTAGGCCACTTAAAAGGCGTTTTCACAGTTCCAAATGTTCTCTTCCACAGAAGGGCACCGTTTTCTTTGAAACTGTTTTGATTACTGGAGAGAAACGATATGAATATTGGAGCCCATTCCTCAAGGAGCTCGGAATTGTAGGGCCCAGCGACGCGATCGGCGACGGTCTGCATGAATCGAGTGACTTTCCGTCCCAGAACATTAAATTGTTTCGACTGATCTGAACTTCTGTTGCCGATGTTGCAAATGAAAGCCGCAAACGGCACTGAAACTTCGGATAGCAGAGCTTTTATCTGTAAGTTGTTTTATATTGAATGCAATGGTGAGTCTCAATTACCGCATGACCTTCAATACTCTTTGCAACTTCAGTGGCTAGTTCTAGGATACTTTCATAGTTCTTGACCTCTTTACTGATATCTTCGATATTCCCGATACCGCCGGCTTGCTCGATTTTTCTTGCAATATCCTCCATTCTTGTCTTAATTGATTCTACCTTGGGTCCATATTTTTCAAAAGGGTTAAAACGAGTGCCCGTCAAAGACATTTCTGAAAGAAAAGAATAGAAAATGAGAGATAAGACGATAATCCGGAGGGATTTGTTTCGAAAAGGTTTCTTGGATTCCAGATAGTTATTTTTAGATACATTCAGCTCAAAAGGTCAGAAAGCCGCGTGTGTACAGCAAGCAAACAAAAGGGAGGCGCAACAACATGGTTTTTATGTTTCAGTTTTCGCGCGCAACAGAACTGTCTGCGAACACAATCTTGTATGACGCACAAAAACTTCTACCGTACTACTTGAATAAACTTCGGCGAAAAAAAAATTTATTTTATGAAACATGAGTGCTGGTCATTTCAAACAATAAAACCAGCCCAGTAAATTATTAGAATAATACAACGTATATTAAATCAAGATAAAACATTAGAACTGGTCTTCTTCTTCTGAAACCGATGTGATCAATCTAACCGGCATCAAAAGCCCACATTCCGCTCGTGATTTTCCAAACTCTCGTTCAAATTTGCTTTTGATCAAAAGTCGGTATTGTGCTTGAGCAGAGTTGCGTCGGAACGATTCAGGTCTCAAATTATTTTTATTGATTTTCTAAATTACCTTCATTTTTTCTTGAACTGTCATGCTTTTCTAGTTTGTACATACCCTGGTGTTATTGGCCTAGGCATTGGGAACTCTTCTTCTTCACATAGAATATGCTCGAATACGGGACTTCTTGTACATAACCGTCGATATACATACATCATGAAGATTACTGGAATCGGTTTCAGAAATAATTTTCGTAACTCTTGAAGTATTTTGCATGATTTTCATAGATATGTCTGCTAGATATTGAATTTATGTTCTGACAAAAGTTCGTGATTTTCCAAATGTGTTCTGACAAAAGTTATCTAAGGAAGTTTATTTAAAGAGGTGAATAAATTAGAAGTTATATATTTTTCAAACGATTTTTGGAAGCGCGGATCTAGTTTATGAAGACTTTGACTTTAGTTCTTTCTCAATCAGGTTTGAGCTACTCTTATTCTTACAGTATTCACGGTAGTTTCCTTTTTTTTATTGAACTCTAGAAATGAATTGACTGCTCGAATTTCATGACATGGTTCGCTTGAAAAACCACTGACTCACCAATACCAAACATCAGAAAAAAGCAAAAAACTGGAATGACAACTGAAACGACTGTCTGGAGACTGAAGAACGGTGTATAGTTAGGCGGATAGAGGACATCTTCATCGACCGGTCCGCCGGCTTCAATATTATCTTTTGGGTCCCACATTTTCACACGTACTCTTATTCTTTCCAGCAGCTTGAATATACTGCAAAACAGTTGAATCAATTTACGAAGAACTTTACAAGCTTCATCCAAAAAAAAATTAAGCAGACATGTTGAAAAAATGATAAAACGAAAAATGAATGCAGAAAACGTGTATGGATGTGCACGAGCTCTTCTTTTCTGATGAAAATAATCTTGCCGACCACACCAGCTAATCGCCAAACTGACTGATTCTACACGGCTTCCACACTATTTTACCATAGAGATGCATCCTTATGTCTTTTAATCTGAGCAGCTCTGCGGTGCTCCATTGGTTCTCTGTTTGACTTGCATTTGTAGATAGCTTGAATATTGCGCAGGAATACTAAATCTATAGAAAGGTGGAACTCGCAAGGAATAGAATGTCATCTTGTGGTATTTATGGTGATATGATAATATATTTTTTTTTAAACGGAATGGTTGATTACATGGCGGGTCACTATTTCAGAACCAACCTATTAGGAAAAAATGTGTACTTTTTGTGAACAGAAATTGGTCAGTTGAGAATTTCAGTTCAAGCAATCCTCTTTTCTCTGAAACCATCCGCGAAAAAAGCTTCCAAGGAACGGCCCTTAGTCTGGTGTGCGATTAAAGTTTTTTGAAAAATAGAGAAATTTGCTTGAAAAAACAAAGAAAAACAAATGGAAAAATGCTGTAACGGAAGTGACGGGAGAGAAGATTAAACCACCCATGTCTGACTGAGCAGTTACCTCATTTAATGATACGAAAGCAGCATGAAAATTCAGCCTTTTTTCTTTTGAACTTGGACAAACAGAAGACGTCAGAAGAAGGCAAAAACATGATTGAAACCGAACAATTTTTGTTCTTTTTTGCACCACACGAAATCATCTAGTGAGAAACAAAACATTTTTTATAAAACTTAACGAAAAAATGAAAAAGAGATCAGGAATTTTTGATTATATTTTTTGTCAAGTCTATTTGTTGAAGCAAGGTGAACAACTCAAGTAGATATTACTGCAAGACAATACATACAAGTGCAATTGGTATCGAGTTGAGTTTGGTATCAAGGAGGCATATAAAAATATAAGGAGGATGTGTAATTGTCATGAAAGGGGGGGGGGGCTACGATGATTTTTAAAACATTTGAAACTGTCCTGTCAGAAATAAAAGATCTGTGGTGCATGGCTTCGAACATTGAACATTTCTAACCAATAATCGAAATCAAAAATGGTCATACGGAAGTTGTTCATCTGAAAAAAAATATCTATGTATATACTAGGTATACTGAGTACGCGAAAGCAACTATTGCTCTTAGGAATTACTCACAATCAGCCTATTATAAGGGTGACTTCAACGGTTTGTAAACAATGTGAGCAACAGAAAGTTTCACCACTACTCGTTTTTTTTTTCAGAAAAGGAAGCTCATAAATTTTTTTTTTGGAAAAAGTCAATAGACTTAAATCGCAGAAAGGTCTCGATAATATACTTCCGAAATACATTATCGGATCTATACTTTTGATTCCTTAATATTCAATAACGAAGTGAGTTGTGAATTGACCCTTCGCTCCTTTTTTTTTTTGAATAAAATTGTTGTGATCAAACGTACCAAGACCTCGGTGTGCTTTATAGAACAAAAATGGGCCAAAATTCCATCAACGTGTTCAATATTTTCTTGACACAAATCACATCGATTCACCAATCCAAATGGAAAGCTTTTGGCCGCTAATTGGGGCGTGCGTCTCTTCTTGTGAACACGATAACATAAATTTTGAAGGCGCTGAATATGCTTCTCTTTTTCAGTGGAATCCATGCAGGAGCTTTTTGATGTTGCACTGAACGACATTCGAAACAAGGGTATCGTGACTTGAATCTCGAGCAAACGGAAAAATCGACGGAGATCGTCGTTCGAAATGAATTGCAAACGATCTGTGTGGCATTTGTCGTAAAGAATATGTCGAATGACACTATTACGAGAACGGAGTTCTAGATGACACCAACGACACGATGTGTGATATTCAACATCTTCGAGTATTATTTCTGATGTTTGAACTTGTTTACGTACGAAATTAAGAACCTGGTTCAGATCTTCTCCTGAAACGAAACCACATCAGTCAGCTTTTCAACTATACTAACCAGAATATATGAAATCACCGGGAACCAAATCAACCAAATTATAACATAACGGAAAATCGCCTTCTTGAAGCGAAACACTATTCGTTTTGTATGTCAATTGATTCCGATTTCCGAGACCTTGCAAGAACGCGATCCAGTACTCCATCTCGTTGCGGGAAACTACGTTCTGGAGGGACTGAAAAGACATTAAAAGTTGAGTTCAGAAAATGATAATTACATTTCGAATGTGTTGCTCAGAAAACAGATGTTGTGTAAATAACTTTAGAGATGTGGCATCGAACTCTAGATTGCAATATAAGCATTTCTGAAACAAAAATTTGATAGTTTTTTGGATTATTCGAGCACAAAGAGTGATACCGTTTCGCTGTTTGCACCGAATCGTCGATCACGTACATTTTCCGAGGTAGCATAGTATGCGGCTTCAAACTCCCGAAGAAGCAGAATGAACTCAATATCTGAAAAAAAAATTGTACCGGGCTTGGACTCAACAATACCCACACTCGCATGTGCCTCCCGAATTATCACAGGATGGTGGTCTTAATAGCGGAACAGCTCCTAATAAAGCAACTGTACTTTTCATACTTTCGAGTGCTGTATTGATGTCTACCACATCAAAGAGTATATTTTTCTTCTTTTCCTGTGGCCCATTCGTTTTTACCCAGTAACAATCTTGTTTCCTATCAGCTATTTCGAAGTCATTCATTATTTTCACGGTAGAATTGATGTCAATCATTGACATATACGTGTCTGCATCATAAGCCTGAAAAAATAGCACTGACCTAATTCCTGGAAATACATAACTAACTCGATTGATATGAATAACACTTAGGAAGTGTTCGAGCATTCGATAAGAATTGGGGAAACTCTTCTGACATATAAAGCACTGATGTGGTTTGATATTCAGGGTTTCAAGATAAATCGAGAAATCGTGTTCATCATAACATTGAAGTTGATTCAGGGTGTGGACAGCTCCTCGCATAACGTCGCTCACTGAAAGAATGTTTTTAGAACTAGTCCTAGACTTTGAACATTTACGTTTCATTATATATGGGAAACAGCGGGTCCATGGGTATTCGAAAGGTACAAAATGATCATACTTATGACGTCGTTGATTATTCAGAGAACGACGGTCGAAATAGATATCAATCATTTTTTGAAGATGAGTTCTGGCCATGTCTTTTTCGGAGATCATACCGCGATCGATTTCATCAACTCCTTCTTCGATTTGTGTGAAATCATCGCTTGATTGCTCGTAACTAGAATAAGGTTTATTGGAATTTGATGAAGTATGAAAGCATACCTGTCGGTGTTTTCAAGCAGAAGTGTGATATCGAGGTCTGTGCGGTCGCAAGTTTTATCCATGCTGAAAGACTCTTCACAAAACATCACTTTTGTTCTTGACTTGTACAATTGCCTCACGACATCTTCTGTAATAAAAAAACAAGGTAGGAGACTGGATAATAGTATGACTTCTTTTACCAACAAGACTGCTTTTAAAGTCAAGATTGTAAACTTCTTTTCCGTGTGGGATGTCTCCGTTTGCGAGCCATTTTGCATATGCAGACTCCGAAAATGGACCTCTAAATTAAAGATTTAAAAAACATATAAGTAAGACTGACTCACCGCAGGATTTCATCTCCGTCATAGTAGTAATACATGTTATTATTTATTAGTAACACGGAGGGTAGAAAACAAGAGAAAAACGAATGTGCGTCGATCCAAAAATCTCGCGACTCTTGCGGAACACATCGGCATGAGTTTTATCTTCAACCGCGGTAGGTCAAAATTTGAATTCTTCAAAAGCTATGTGATATTTATTCTCATCAAAACAACTAATGTTTTTTCCTGAAGCAATGCAGTGGAAACGGAACACCGGAAAATAACAAAATTGCTATTCAGCGTATGCAGAAACTACAGAGCTCGATCCGCAGTTCAAAAACATAAAATTGCTGATTTCGTCTCATTGACTAAAAGTCCGCAATTATATATTTGTGAAAAGTAGTTGTGGAAATAACAACTTCAATTCAGCGTGCGTTAATAGCAATTCAAACATCGAAATTTTCCATTGAAGAATCGAAAGAGTGCAATGAGAAAGCTGAGAAAGCGAAACCGATGAGCAACTCTCTTCAATTTGAATGTGTGCCTTTAATACAGTAATCAATATAGATGCTAATGCGTTTATTTGAAACAGATTAAAATTTATTTATTCTAAATTTATTCTAAAAACTTGGTGTTAATCGGAATTGTTATTCACTTATTCACTTTCATCTGTTAGAATGGGTCTTCTATTTATATCATCTGCTCGGATAAACACTACTTTTGGAGAGTGTAGATAGGAGAATCGGAGTTCAATGAAGAATGTTATGATAAAAACGTGGAAGCATACTGAAAAACAGCAACGGAACAATTTTAATGCACTAATAAGACATACTTGCAATAATCCATAAACTAGCTTCAAGTAGGAAAGCCGGTGATAAATTTTCGTCATCTCTAACGAAGCGGTCTGAAACGTGATTACCTACGATTATAGAGTTCTTTCTATACAGTGGAAGTTAGCATTATGAAAGTGCTGAGCTTACAGAAAATAAATGAAACCGTCTCGACAAGAAGAACAACAAATCGAAAGATGCAGACCCTCAGAGTGCACATTCGCGGCACCAATGACCACGTCAGAATTGCTTGAGACCAAGCATATAGTAATCCAGCGCTAAAAGCCACTGTGTCTACCAAGTTGTGTACGCCCGCAAGTTCGGGGTCCTGAAACTACTGAACGTAATCATAGTCTGCACATGAGCTATATAGAGCTAGAATCTCTTGAATAAATACCAAGCTACGACAAAATATCAAAGTGGTCTTCGGAAAAGGCTTTCACAGTATAACAGTTTCTAGGGCATGTAGAACTATTAACCTCGCAGTGGGCAATAACAGTGATACAAAAAGCGGCGAAGAATCCAACACCAGCAACTGCAGTTGACATCACTCGCCACGTCGAATTCTCCCATCCGAGGCGATGAGCATAATATTCAACGGTTTGGCGGTGCCTTATGTATGCTATCAACATTACTAAAAATATTCGTAGCAAAAACTCATCCTGACATAAAATCAACTCACATAAGAATGCCGAATAACTGACAAGGTGAGCAAATACGCATTCTCCAAACAAGGAAGCGTCTCGAGAAGCCAGAAATGATAGAATATGCGGATATTTTTTGAGCAAAGACACGAAAAAATACCTTAATGAAAATAATTTCATAAGCTTCTCTTAAGGATCTCGTATAATTTTACAAACTATTGGATCTATTGATATTTAAAAATCACTTTGTTGCTGTCGCAGATATAGCACATAATCCATAGAATATTGGTATTAGCCAAATTTTTGTATAAACCATTGTGAATGACTGAAAAATGAAGTAAGCGAAACTATCGAATAGCAATAAGATGAGTGGCGCGATGTGTAAATAATGATAAGAAGTATAAAAATTGGGTTATCAATTTTATTGAAATGGTTGCAGGAGAAAGGGTAAAGTTGTTATAATCGGATGTTGGTTTCAGAAGAGAAATACAGAATAATTGAAGGAAGAATGCCCGTAACAAGGAAAGTGAAATTCTAAAAGTAAGGAAAAAATGGGTTTGACTAAAAACCAAAAAAGCTCATTTTGTGGTACTTCTCTTATTTTTTGACAGAAATATTGATTTTCAGTCTATTCTTGCTTTTTCGTTGGTGATTTTTTCTGAATGTATGCCTTGTAGAAGAATTTAGCAAACAGGAACAAATAGCTGATGTACATGAGTCCTCCGATAGATAACACATTCCAGCTGAAATAGAAAATAAAGTTTAGACTGTATATTCAAATAAAGTTTCTACCTGACAGCACATCCTGGAACTGAATCTGCAGACTTGATGAAAACCAAATGACCGAAAATGTAGCAAGAAATGATGAATTGAACAATTTGGATGGTGGTGATGAACTTTGCCACTGGACGTGGGGTCTTGATGTTCAATGCACGAACAGCGAAATAACTGCAAGACATAAGATATCATCAAAACTTTTTCAGCGATTAACACTTACAAATACATAACGGTGTGAACAGCCAGGTTGAGCGCCAAAGACCAACGAGCCCAAGCTTGATGCTCGGAGTAAGTGACAACTGCATAGACAAAAGTGAGGGCATGATGATACCAATGCATGAAAATCACTGGTTTTTTCCGGAGAACCAAGAACATTGTGTCTCCAAGTTCTGGAGCTTTAGACATTACAAAAGCCCAGCCCCAGAAGCCTGTTGATGGGTCAGTATAGTAGGTCTCATTTTGGCAGTAGGAAGCTATAATTTTTTACAGTTTTTATTTCAAAAAACTAATTTGGAACTTACCAACAAATCCATCTTTCAAAAAAACACTGACAAGTTCTGGAATGAGCTTGTATGCTGCGATTCCGGAGAACAGAGAAAATCCAAAGTTCCAAAGAGCTAGTGTATTCTGGAGATCGAATGGCTTCCGGTGTGCCATGATTTTTTGTCCGAAGTAGATAGTGATAAGGTAGCCTACCATGATCTGAAAAAAAGAAAGATGCATATTTAGAGTGAACTTTCAGCTAATCTTATGCAAGCTTCAGAACTTACTTTATAAGAAAGTGGAACAAAAGTTGACATGTACGAATCCGTCTGTTCTAGGCTCCATGGCTTCGTCAGAACATCAGAAAGAGTGGCAGCTGGGCTAGTTGATGCTGACGCCATTTTATTACCTGAAAAAAAAACAAACATTTGAGATATGCGAGGATTGAAAAAAAGGAGATGGGTGAAATAAAAAGAACAACGAAATGAGTGACAAAGGACATTTAATTTTCAAATTGCTTATCGCCTGGCTGCGCCGGTTCTTTTATTTGCAAGTCTCACGCCATTTTTCCAAGTGATAAGCAGAGGAATCGTTTGAAGGAAAATGGGAGATAAATTGATAGTTTTTTGAGGTTTATGAGAAAATGTGATCATACTAGAAGTGATAAGAGAAAAAAAAGAGAGAAAAGTTGATTTTGAAAAGTAAAAATTTCATAGTTGTGATTTTGAAGCCCGGCCCGGAGTAGCCCGGAAGCCCGGCCCGGCCCGGTAGCCCGGATACTTTTTTTTTCTCGAATTTTTCCCAATTTTTTTCAAAAAAAAAAATTTTTTTTCAATAGTTCTCGTAATGAAAGAATTAAAGTGTTTTGCTATCAAATAATTATTGTAAAACATACTCATGAAGCTCAAAAACTATACTAACTATTGTTATTCAACGGGTTTTGAAAAAAATTCAAAATTCGCGCCTCTTGTCCGGGCCTGCCGGGCTAGCCGGGCCGGGCTTGCCGGGCTCACCGGCCCGGCCCGTCACAACTATGAAAAATTTGCTTCTCACTCAAAGAATAGAGCTTGATACCGAAAAATAGCATTTGCAAAAAATAAATGTTGAAAAACATGTTTTTTCGGTTTATTTTTAATATCATTTTTCTGAAGATTTTTCTTCAGCTTTGGCCCAGTCCGAAAGTATAAAAGTTGAAATGAAATAGAGAACTCGGAAAAAAATTATTTAAAAAAAATTAAAGGCGTGAAACTCCGCTCTATAGCGCTCTGGAGGCATTTTGAAAATCTTTCTCTGATGTCCAACACATTAGCCAAACACTTGGCTTAAAACGCCATATTTTTGCAACAAAAGTGACAGAGTTGCTGAATTTCAAACTTAACCATTTCAATATGACGGCAGGTTTGCCCGGGTGGTGCGCGGAGGCTCTATAGAAAGAGAGTACTGAATAAACATTGTGTGAAGAGTGGAGTGGGATATAGAGAAGTGGTTGCTTACTAGTACAAATGCGTATATATGCGCTGAACGCTGTATTAGAAGCACTTTTGAGTGTAGAGTATGGCATCTTTCGCAAAAAGTGAGATTTATGTTTCTTTTGTTCGGATTAGCTGATGTATATCAGACAAAGATGGTAATCTTTGTTAGGCGCGCTAAAGTTAGGTTCTCAGACAAAAGCTCCATTTTGAGTATTTCTGGGGAAAAGATTCTTGAGCATTTGTTTAACAAGATTAAATAAGTTAGTAAGTACCAGCAGCAGCATAATCGTAAACTTCTGTCTCTAATCCAACTATCCTTTTTCATTTGCACTATATACTTCCAAACTTTCTCCTTTTCCTAGGAAAGGCAGTATTACTGAGAGAATCATACGAGGAATGGTATGATAAGGAGATGGCGTGTTGGAAACATTCAAATAGAAGGAATGAAAAGAGGAGAAAAGACCTTTAACCCTCATTGACAAGACCTTTAACCCAATCTCAAAGGTGGAAAATGAAGGGAAGCAAACTAACATATGATCGTATCGAGAAGAAGGAATGAGGAGTTAGTTTTAGTGACACGTCGTTGTCTCACATTATGTGAAGATTTTTATTTCTTGAGAATCTGAGGGAAAATTGCAACAAATTTCAAAACTTTTCGCTATGAGTGGACCCTCCTTTTGCCACAATGTGCGGATCTTTATGCACTACCAGGCATGTCAGTTCAAGGCCGTCATGACAGCTTTGGGTATTGTTTACAGTTTCATGTAGAGTTGTAAATGTTCGCCCTTTCATGTGGAATGTTTCAGTTATTTTTTGAAGGTAATAGTTTCAGTTAACATTTTGTGTTTAGAATTGTTTAGAATTTTTGTGGAATATTCTCCTACGCCATATTTTCGCTGTTAAATTTATAATAGTATGCTAGAGATCAAAATATTTTTATTTTAAAGGAGGACTGAAGTGCCAATTTTTTATTTTTGATTCCGGCAAATTAGGACATGCTGAGCACTTTTTCCTCTTGACGCATATGTCAAAAATCGCTCTGAAACGAGATATACCGCTCTAAAAACATGAAATCCCTTTCTGTGGCCGAAGTTTCTCCGCTACGTGGCCACACGTGGAATTGTTTTTCA
>GL379808.1:816802-859762 GCA_000143925.2 Caenorhabditis brenneri
TTTTGATGATTTTATTGGGGTCCTCAACAGGAAAAAACAGTGAAAAACAATTCCACGTATGGCCACGTAGCGGAGAAACTTCGGCCACAGAAAGGGATTTCATGTTTTTAGAGCGGTATATCTCGTTTCAGAGCGATTTTTGACATATGCGTCAAGAGGAAAAAGTGCTCAGCATGTCCTAATTTACCGGAATCAAAAAGAAAAAATTGGGACTTCAGTCCTCCTTTAATCAAACAATTAGGATCGTCGTGAAAAATAGAAAATTATCAACTAAACTTGACAGCGTCTCTGTTATCCCCTTGAAGCTCCGCAATCTCCAGCAGCGCATGCGATTCCTGCTTTCATACCCATGAAAACACCGTCACTCAATAGCTGAAACATCAATATGTAAATGCTGAACGAAGAAGAACATGTTCTGAAGTTTTCAGTTGACAATATGACAATTTAATCATAAAGAATGTGTATACTGTTAGCTTTCACAAAATATATGTGTTAGATGTTAAAATTTCATAACCGAAAATATGAACAAACCACATAGTTCACGTAACCAAAACCTTCCAGAAACGCTTGACTGGTTCCACTAGGTTTTGTGTCTGCTTTTGGTGAAGTACTGTATACCTGAAACTGACTTTTTTGTGTAGAAGACAGCAAGTAAATAATTTAATACAAATGTCATGATGCTGCCTGATGGGAACTACATAGCTCGATTATCAGTCAAAGTGTGATAACATGCTCTAAGGCTATGTATAACTGTCGAATGAATATTTTCATAATAAGAGAAAGTTTTGGTGCCTCGACTAGGACTTGTGGCCTGACACTCCAAATAGGCAACATCAGGTTCATAATTGTAAGAGTATTCTAAAGAATCGTCTTGAAAACTCACATCAAGTCTAGTTGGCTTCATATTGCAAAACATTCCTGTGATATGCACCTTCTCAACTTTTCCGTCCTGTTCAAAGTGGTATCTGAATAGAAAACGACATTACTGGGTCCGAAAAAATCGGGGGTTCTTTGTTTTTGCAAGATTTCGTTAAATGCCCGTTTAGAAATTTTTCTGGAAATAAATTAAAATCTGAAATCTATTTCTCCCATTTTTCCAGTTGAAAAAAATTTATAGGTTTGTGCATTACTTGATCGAAGCTATCCAGAAAAAGAACTTCATTGTCATGTCTTATAGGTTTTCAAGTATGAAAAAAGGTTTTAGCAGAAGAAATATGTTCAAAATATTTACCACAAGACAGGAGAATTTTTTCATGCACAGTATTTTGTGCCATATTCATTGAAATGATCAAGATGAACTCAAATCATGATTATTCTCTTTTCTTGAAAAATCTAATAATTTATTGAACATGTTCCACCTACATGCTGTTCCATTACATATAGTTTTCTTCTTTTCTTACATGGGACTTTTCGTGTTGTTGTGAAAAGTGAACTGAGCAAACACTTCATGGTATGTCTGTGAGGTTAAAGTAGCAGTAATATCACATGTTAACACATGCGAAACACTGTATATGAGTATTAGGAAAAATAATAGTATTCTTATGTTTGAAGAAAGCATATTGTGAGAAATACGGAATGAAACGGATGAGACACTTCCTTTCTTTTATAGGCCATCTTCCGATCGGTCAGGTTATTTTGATCGGTCAGCGTCATTATTCAATTGTGTTACGACAGTTACAATTAGAGAATTCAGAATTATTGAAAAAGTTCGTTTATTACAATCTGTTCATAAGAGAGCCTAAAACTTCTGGCAGTGAGAGAAAAACAAAAAAATATATTTCAAAAGTTATCGCTGAGAATGTAGTGGTTTTAAAGAACTTTGCACTGTACCCGTTGTCCAGTTCCATCTTAAGCTCTGTATCCGGCATCTTGGGCTGGTGCTTCTGGGGCAGTCTCCTCTTGAGCAACTGGCTCTGGTGCTTGCTCAGCTGGTTGTTCTGGAGCAGCTGGCTCTTCGGCGGCTGGAGCTGGAGCAGCGGCAGCTTCATCTCCGTAAGAGTTTTGTGCTTGTCTCTTGGCACGGTATCCGGCATCTTGAGCTGGAGCTTCTGGAGCGGCTTCCTCTTGGGCAACTGGTTCTGGTGCTTGCTCAACTGGTTGTTCTGGAGCAGCTGGCTCTTCGGCGGCTGGAGCTGGAGCAGCGGCAGCTTCGTCTCCGTATGAGTTTTGAGCATCACGTCTGACTCTGTATCCGGCATCTTGAGCTGGGGCTTCTGGGGCAGCTTCCTCTTGGGCGACTGGTTCTGGAGCTTGCTCAGCTGGTTGTTCTGGAGCAGCTGGCTCTTCGGCGGCTGGTGCAGCGGCAGCTTCGTCTCCGTAAGAGTTTTGAGCATCACGTCTGACTCTGTATCCGGCATCTTGAGCTGGAGCTTCTGGAGCGGCCTCTTCTTGGGCAACTGGTTCTGGAGCTTGCTCGACTGGTTGCTCTGGAGCAGCTGGCTCTTCAGCGGCTGGTGCAGCGGCAGCTTCGTCTCCATAGGAGTTCTGAGCATCACGTCTAACTCTGTATCCGGCATCTTGAGCTGGGGCTTCTGGAGCGGCTTCTTCTTGCGCAACTGGCTCTGGAGCTTGCTCAACTGGTTGTTCTGGAGCAGCTGGTTCTTCGGCGGCTGGAGCTGGAGCAGCGGCAGCTTCGTCTCCGTATGAGTTTTGGGCTTGTCTCTTTGATCTATATCCAGCATCCTGAGCTGGAGCTTCTGGAGCGGCTTCTTCTTGAGCAACTGGTTCTGGGGCGGTCTCTGCTGGTTGTGCTGGTTCAGCGGCAAACGATTGTTCAGGGGCAGCCGCGGCTGGAGCAGCTGCGGCTTCATCTCCGTATGAGTTTTGAGCTTGACGCTTCACTGAAAATAAAGCTCTTAGAGTTTCTACGCGTCTACTCAACACAATATTATGAATCAAAAAATAGTGAAGAAAATTAAGTATGTGTTGGGAGTGAAAAAAATCATCTATTGTAGAAGAAGAAACAAATAGATCTAATTCTTTCAGTGTATTTCAGAAGTTTCTGAATATGTTGGTAGTCCCGATTAAACCACCACAGGCTAAACTTACTTGGATGGGCAAAAGCCACAGCGAGGAGAGCAGCGACGATGATTATTCTCATTGTTACCTGAAAAATATTGAAGCGATCAGAAAAGTACAGTATCACAACTAGAGAAGATCTAAGGTAAGCAAAGAGGAACAATCTGCCAAAAGGAAATGGAAGCGTTTGTGCCGATTCAACCGTAACCCGTCGTCCTTTTAAACGGTTGGATGGTGCCGTGGTCGTCAACGTTGTCGAGGCCGATCCCTCCCCTCCCACCCCTTTTTTGTGGGGAGTCTCTGTTTCCGCCAATTTTTTTTTCCGTCTCGCTTCTTTTCTCGATTCATTTTCTCTCGTTTACTTCCAATCGCTTTTTGGAGTTGCCAACCGACCACAGAAAAGTTTACGTTTTCTCGTTGCGCAACCGGTTTCACGGGTCGAGATGAAGAGGTCAGACGAAAGGAATAGCGGATGAAGAATAGGAGACACAGACAAGGAACATTATAGTGGACATCTGAAGAAATGTTTACGTTTACTCTCTAGATTGGCAGCAAAAGAAACTTTTAGAGAGATTGGATTTGATAAAACAGTACCCGGAACCATTGCTTCGGAAAGGGAAAGAAATAGAGACGCACAGTCCGGTTCCAAGGACAATGCACTACTTGAAACCGCCACATAAACCCTAACAACTTACAGCTTTTCAATGACCTTTCATGTGAAATTTTTTAGAAGTTGAAAAGGAGAAACGAAAAAAGAACAGGAACTAAAGGTCGACGAAACTTTTTGTTCTGTTCAACAATTATACGAAGCAAGGAGAAGCACCCATTTAACACGTACATATTGACAGTTCAAAGATCAGGGCTAAAAATGTTGTTCTACTTTTGGAAGTGCATTTCTAATTTTTGTTGACAGAAATATATAAGCACTCCCATGAAATAATTCTTCTTCAAATCATGAAAAAGCTGTCAATGGGATTCCTCTGGAGGTTATCGATCCTTGCCAATAAAATCGTCATCACTGGGCATGTTGAAGGGACATTGTCCAAATCCAAGTCAATATCGTCGTTTCATTCCTTTGAAACAACCATGTTTACTTTTTGAAGTTCCTATGCGTTGTTCAATCTATTTCAACTCAAAAACAGAAAAAATGACAAAGTGCATGTACTTAAAATCAAATGCCCTATAAGGGTACCATCAATTGTTACAACTGACAATGTGAACAACAATATAATCGAAACTATGATCGAGAAAGGTTCCCACGATCTCAACTTAGCACTCTCCCAGTCCTCCTAGATCCAAAAACTTACTTATCTTATTGATTCCGACTTCGTGTTACACATATCTCATGAGCTCAATTCCTTGTTTAGTAGATTTCAAAGAGTAGATTTTAAATCTTTTGTTGCTTTTCTCATGTTGATTAGAACTACAGTAACTCAGTTTTCTTTTAATCACATTACTTCTTCTCATAAGTCAATTTCATCATCTTTTCTTGAATCATATCATCTTGATTTTTGTTGATCGGTTCCTAGTTCAAAGCGAAAAAAAGTGATTGACCTGAAATAAAACTCTAAATCAATCAAACACATTAGGTTTATATCTCTCGTTGTAATTGTTTGTTCTTCATACTTCTCTCTTCACGGAATTTCATTTCTTTTTTCTCATTTCAGAAGATGGATGACCTTCTTCAATGTTCGTTCCATCAAAATCAGCAATGGGGAATGCGAGACGGAGAGAAAAAGGTTTGTGATCATTGAGTGACGAGTTTGCGGTTTTTTCCAATTTACAAAGTAATTCTCTAAACTGTTTTTCGGAGAAGTTTTCCAAGGTCAGTTTTGATCTATTCCCGATAAGACACTTTTGGGTCATCACAATAAAATTGGCGAATTGAACTGTTTGCGAAGGAAGTGATCTCATGTCTTTATCGTCTCAGATAAATTGTAGTTGATTTCAAGTGTCTCATAGTTACAGGTAATTTCAGCAGGATTTTCTTTCAGAGATATGACTGCTTGAAAACTCGACCGATTTCCGGCCAGAACTTATCAATGAAAAGCGGGATATGATACTTATCCTTGCTATTCTCATCAGAGAAATAGTCTTGCAGCTTAACTCGCGAATAATTCATCACAAATCAATTAGACTTCTTCACTACATAAAAATTTATTAGTATCTTACATTTCAATTGAGAAACGAACACTCTTTCAACTTTTTCGGTTAAGCAAACTTCTTCTTGATCCACTATCGTAGTTTATCTAAACCGTTGAAACTTTTACGTTATAACCTAACCAGTTTTACTAAAACTTTTTATGTTCTCTTGCCTTCCTAAAAAAACACTCGGGTTTTATTGAAACCAGCCGTCCTCTTGACTATTAAAAAGGCCAATTAGTTTCCCTTTTTGGGTCATGTGGTATAGGAAGATAGGGTGAAGATTCGAGATCATTTATTTATTACACAAAAAGTACTTAAAAGAGAATCAAAAAAGTAAGAAGAACGAAAATCTAGAGACATAGCTAATTCGAATTAAGAAATTTCATGTCAAAAGTAAAGCAACTTTGAGTTTTTCTTAGATTTCCATCACTTCCCAAGACGACATTGACCCCACGAACAGAGCATTCCTTCTGCTCTGACAGCAGCAGGACCATGTTTTGGAAAGATTTTATAGTAAATGGTTCCACCCATTCCTTCCAAATGTGCTGAGGTTTGACCAATTGGATTCATTCCTTTTTTAGGAAACTGTTCCCAAGACTGCAAAGTTAGAAGATGAGAGAGTGAAAAAAATACAATGAAACGTTGAAACTATTGCTAAAAAGTATTGCCTTTTTGAAAATGAACACCAATACAGCTGTTTTGGTAGGAAACTACCTATTTTTGTCATATATAATAACGAGTACTTCTAAAAAATATAACATCTTCTCACTCACAACTGTTTATATAATCATACCAGCAATCAAATTCTTAGTTCAGTTTTCTAGATATATAAAACTATGACATCTTGCAGCCATTTCTATGCTTTAGATGTAAAAAAGTTTAAAATAACAAACCTTAGTTTGTTCCAAAACAAAAAAAAACATTCTTACCTTCAACACTGTTGGCGCTAAGTTACAAAAAGTTCCAGTTATTGTGAAATTTTTTGTCTCGCCATACTTTGAGAACTTGAAAACTTCCGATTCAGTCTTATTGTGAAAAGTGAACTGAGCCCAAACATCCCGATCGGTTTCAGATCTGATTTGCGCGCTGAATTTGCAGGTTTCCAATAAAGGCAGTGAAAGAAGAAGAAGTATAGTATAGGATCGATTCATCGTTCAAAAACAGTAAACAATATATGATACATCTAATATATACATGTGTGATAGAATCGCATCTAACTGGGTTTATCGGTCAAGCTGATGTCATTTGGAGGAAGAGACATGGGAAAGACGAGAACATGGTATCGGAATCGAACCTCTTCAGAATACAATCGCATGGCATTTGAATGTGGAAACCGTTACAGAACAATATCGATGATTGGTAAAGTCGGGAAATTGGAAATTATGATCAGTACATATACATCCCATGCTTCTTGCCAAAGGAAACACTTTTTGAATGGTTTCCATTGCATTTTTGCGGATTTCGGCAGGTTGAACTGTCAATTTAGATGCCTGAATATACAAAAATAAAGATTAATAACAACATAGACTCCTCTTTCAGTATACCACAAAACAAAAAAATGTTCACCTTCTTTATAATATCATATAAAATAACATCATTACATCGTTCACCTTCAAGTGTATCTTCTTGACTTGCTGTGGACACAAAGAATGAATAGACCAAATATAAAAGAAACCAAGATGAGCGCATTTGTTTTCTTTTCCAAATGTCCACCACATTTTCTTTCGTTATACTTTTATAGGTACAAGTACTGGTAGAGGTGTTACTAGTAGTTATTATTTATTTTCATCGTTTTCCTTATTTTATTATTATTACAACACGTTACCAAACGAGTTATAACTTATAAGTGAATTGTTTTTCATGCGAAATGGGAAAACAAGAGGTGAGTGAATTTGAATACGGTAAACTGTTTTTAATTGGAGCAAAATAACAGGTTTTTATCATCTGGAAGTACTCGGAGTTAAAATGCAGATGAACCATTTTGATTGATGGAAGAAAATTGAACGTTACACAATCATTTGACCTGAATCGTAAAGGAGGGGTCAAGAGAGCAGTTGGTTGTTTATCTCTACCTCGATATCTGTGTAAGATGACTCATTGACAGCGATGAAGAGAGCAAAGAATATTATGGCTTTTATCGATTTTTTTGGTTTCAAAAGGTAAGATTGAAAAACAGAACTCGTTTTACCAAACTGTATTTTGTGTAAATCCAGTAGTTCAATTCATTTTTCTTTAGTACAGGAATCGTCTTCGAACCCCCATTTTTAAAATCGGAATACCGAAGTAATTCTGATTTTTTTTTAGCACTTTCATCTTCTCCCTGTAACTCGAGAATCTATGAGGGAGCATTCAAGAACTTAGTATGTGTGTGTAATGCCACCTCTTGCGACGAAGTGGAACCGATTGGAGAAATCGGAGATGGGAAAGCTGTCATTTATAGGTCTACCTTGGAAGGAGATCGACTGAAAAAGTTCAGTATGAAAATGGAGAGGAAGCAGGGAAAAAATAAAAATGGTAACGAGAAAATAAATAAAATAACTAAAGTTGTTTCTCATAGTCAACGTCACTATTTCAATTGATGCTAGAAAACGCTTTCAACAAATATTCGGTTTCGGAGGAGCATTCACCGATTCTGCTGGAGAACAGTTTATTGCAGTTTCAAAAGAAGTTCAAGACCAGATTTTGAATTCCTACTTTGGAGTAAATGGATTAGAATATAATGTTGGAAGAGTGCCAATGGCGAGTTGTGATTTTTCAACTCATGAATACAGTTATGATGATGTTAAAGATGATTTTGATTTAAAACACTTCGGACTGGCAGACGAAGATTTGAAGCTAAAGGCAAGTAGAACATTACTTTTTATAAAACAACTTATATTATCTCCGATAAAATTTCTGAATTCAGATTCCGTTTATCCAAAAAGCTATCGAGAAAACAAAAGGAAAACTCCAGTTATTTGCCAGTCCTTGGTCTGCTCCTGGATGGATGAAAGTAACAGGAAGAATGAGAGGAGGAGGGGCAATGAGAAACGATGAAAGAGTTTACAAAGCATACGCAAACTACTTTGTGAAGTGAGCAGCTTTACCATAAACGCTGAAAAATTTTTCTTTCAGATTTTTCGAAGCTTATTCATCTCACAAAATCCCATTCTGGGGACTCACAATTCAAAATGAACCATCCACGGGGGCTGATATGACATGGAGATGGCAAACGATGAACTACACTGCGGAAACTATGAGAGATTTCTTGAAAAACTTCCTGGGTCCTCAATTGAAAGGAAACAACTTGACGTCGTCGCTAAAAGTGATGGTATTAGATGACGGACGAGGTTTACTTCCAGGCTGGGCTGATACCATTTTCAACGACACTGATGCATCGAAGTATGCCGATGGTGTTGCAGTTCACTGGTATGGGAATTTGTATTCTCCTGCTGTATTATTGGATATCACACAAAGACACCACCCGGATAAGTTTATTTTTGGAACAGAAGTAAGCAATATTTTTAAAAACTGTAGCCTGTATAGAATGTAGAGCATGAATAGAATTTAGTCAACAAAAACTCAAATATTTTGTTGACGTTGAAACTTTTGATTCGAAGAATGCTTCAGGCTTGTGCTGGTTATGCTTTCCACCATGGTCCTATAATGGGCGACTGGTTCACTGCAGAAAATTATGCGAATGATATTATTAGTGATTTGAACCATCATTTCATTGGATGGACTGATTGGAATTTATGTCTTGATGAGAACGGTGGCCCGAACTGGGCAAACAACTTTGTCGATTCACCAATAATTGTCAATCACACTCATCAGGAGTTCTATAAACAACCTATGTTTTATGCTATGGGTCATTTTAGGTATGTGCAAAGTTTATAGAAAAGCGGGTTGAACGAAATAAAAAACTGTTGAGCTTTGTGGCCAAAAAATATCCTCTTATTCTATGAGCAACAAGTTCATATTGCGCTTCACTATTTGATTAAGAATTAGTACCGCCAGTGTAATAATTAGATTCCAATCAGACATTCCTTTGTACCCAATGAATTCGATGGTTTGAGTATTCCTCTTTAGACGTGTATTGAATTAGTTCTTTAGATTCAAATTTTGGAGTCAGGTCTTTGAAATTCGAAGTCTGACCAAATCTGTGAAAATCATGATGAGTAGGATAACCTCATCCTTATAAATTTCGTTTCTTTTCATTCATAACGTCAAATTGAGTCAATTGATAAAAGTACGAAGAAAGAGGAAGAAAGTCTTTTGAATTTTAGGCTTGCACTGGATATTTCGGTCATCATGGTGTAATATTGGGTGACTGGTTCCGTGCGGAAAGTTATGCTGATGACATAATAATCGATTTGAATCATCATGTCACAGGGTGGACTGATTGGAATTTATGTCTAGATGAAACAGGCGGGCCCAACTGGGCATATAATGTAGTTGACGCTCCCATCATTGTGAATCGCACAGCTCAGGAGTTTTACAAACAACCTATGTTTTACGCAATGGGTCATTTCAGGTACATTTTGATTGCTGCAAAGAGAATCTTTTTATTTCAGTAAATTTTTCCCACGTGGCTCGACTCGTGTCTTGACAACGGTCGATGGAAACATGGCAGTATCTTCTACAAGTGTCGTAATGGAAGGCGGGCGAAGAGCTACCGTAGTCTTGTCAAAATCGTCCGATACGTTGATGACGCGCATTATTGACTCATCCACTGGTCAGTCTTTTGTTTTGGAATTGCCACCTAAGTCCATTCATACCATAATCTGGAATAAGAAAAAATAGTTCTGTACTTGATGTGTTCTATTATTAATGCTGACGTTTCTCTTTATTTTTTATGTCTTCATTGCATTGATATTTTAGTGTTCAAGTTCATTGTGCTATAAAATGGTTTCGTATAAAGTTATAATCATCAACTCTACAACTAACCGAATTCATTATTTTTTTACTAGATTGACTCAAAAATGAGAAACTTCTCACGTGGAGAGAGAAACAACATGAAATTCGAGATTTGATAATTTTTCAGACGTGACACTATCGTAGGAATAAAAAATATTCCAACGTAAAGACGTTTTCAAAAAAAAAATCCAGTTCTCAAATTAGAAAATAGTGTCTGTTCGATTGTCGAATTGAACATTGCTTCATCGAGATGAGCGGTGATACAAGTAGCAATAAACCAGGATCTGGGGAAGGTGAGTACGAAATGAGTATCATTTTCGAAAACAATGTAACCTAATTTCGACCCGAAATCCAAAGAGACACCAAAGTTTGATCTCGCTAAAGAAAATCCTCGCTGTGCAGAGTGGATGGACGACTGCATCAAAAGACTGAACAGTTGAGTGAACATGGCATTAGTAGTATTCTCGATTGCAAATTCAGGTCTCTACAACAACACAGCCATTAACATTTGCGGTATTATGTCTGGACATGAAATCATCGCCATCATTCGTCTTGTCGAGAACATCTTTATGGAGGAAAGTAACCTTTGTGAGGCTGAAGCTCCAATTAAGGTGGTCGGAGATATTCATGCGCAATTTCAAGATCTGAACAGACTTTTCGACTTGATTGGCAGAGTGCCTGAAGAAAAGTTGATGTTCCTAGGTGATTACGTTGATCGCGGACCACAAGGAATCGAAGTGGTCATTTTGCTTTTCTGTTTGAAAATTCGGTATAGAGATCGTATTTTCTTGTTGCGTGGGAACCATGAAACCCCATCAGTGAACAAGGTTTCAAAATACTTATATCGACTAAGTCACCTCAGTACCATTTTCTAGATCTATGGATTCTATGTGGAGTGTCAATACAAATATGGAGTCGGGCTGTGGTGGGACTTCCAGTCGTGTTTCAACCGTATACCGATGGCTGGTCTCATATCAAAGAAAGTTCTCTGCATGCACGGTGGATTATCTCCAGAGCTTGTTACTCTCGATACCATCCGGAACATTCCACGTCCTTGTGAGCCTCTTGATCGTGGACTCCTCATCGATTTATTGTGGTCCGACCCAACAAACAAAGGAGAAGGATGGTTCCATTCTATTCGTGGTGAGTTTAGTAACCAATGTATAATGTATGTTTTTAAAATCATTTTTTTATTCGTTTTTTTAGGAATCAGTTATATGTTCGGGAAGGGAGTGGTCGAACAAGCTTGTAAATCTCTTGAGATTGATTTGATCATTCGAGCTCACCAAGTTGTTCAAGATGGTTATGAAATGATGACAGGACGTCGCCTGATTACTGTATTCTCGGTGCCGAACTATTGTGCTCAGTTTACCAATGCGGCTGCAGTCGTTTGCTTGAGTGCGAGTTTACAGGTGCCCATACCGAATCTGCCTACATTAAACGTGATATTCAGATCTCGTTCCAACAAATGCTGCCTCCACCTCTTCCGGAAAGTTGTAAAGCAAAAGCGGCTCCTGCAATCGCAATTGACACTAATTCGGATGCTGCTCGAGCTGATAAGGAGACTATCAAGCCATACACTAAAGAAGTTAGCAAAGATGGCAAATAAGAAATTGAGAAAGTAGAATCTGAAGAGAAAAAAGCTCCTGTTTTGAAAAAAAAATGTTCCGTTGAATGTGTTTTCTATCAGCACCCTAGTTTGCTTCTATGTATATGTTTACAGAATCTGCTTGCATACAACATGATCTTTCGAAAAACAAAGAAGGAAAATTACGGAGCTCAAAAATTTATTGTATTCTTTTTCCAGGTATAGATCATGACATTTTCTTGTCATTTTTCTGTGATTCGTTGTTGTGGTCCTTGGTTTCATTTAGATTTCGATTGTTCGGCTCAAAACTGTTTCCATTTTTGGTTTTCTGCTTCTTTTGGATTGCAAAATATGCACAAACAGAACTAGAAACGGAAGATCCAATAACTGCGAGTAGGATAAAAACCAAAATCGCCCAGTGCCACCACTCAGTACTCTCCTCTTTAGGTGTAGTGTTCGAAATCGAATTGTATCCTTGCGATTGTGAATTGGAGGGACCGACAGGACCCTGAGCACTGATATCATACCCCTGAAAGTTATGATTACAGTAATCGTGGCGCAGAAACTATTTTTGTGTTTTCTGAACGTTTCTTGAAACAAATGTGAATGAACCGAGCCCTTTGTGCCTAGATGTACTTCCTGAACTTCTATCTTGATATAATAATTTTAAAGAGTGTTACTTCAAAGGGATGTAACCATTTTTATTCTCGTTGACTTACAAAAATATGCCTATGAGCTTTTTTTATAAACTCCTGCCCAGCCATTGATGTAATTTTCTCTCTGTACTTGAAAAGTATGAATTGAATTTTTAAAAAACTTCCTGTACTATAGATTTTGCTTTACTAAGAGCATTGATAACGCGAGTTTAACACGTATTTTTCAACCATTAGAGTTTCAGTCGATCGGGAGCAAAATGAGAGAATTTTCGAAAATCAAGAAAGCGTTTTTTACAAGGTGACTTTTTTATCACCGCACAAATGTTTACGTTTCAAAACAATTTATAAAAATGTTCGTCTTGAGTTGTAGATTTTCTATTAGGACGTTTTCCGTGTGCTTACACATTTCTAGCAAAGTTGAGAAAAATGATGACCGTATGTCTCTACTTGTGCTAATTCAAAGGCGCATATCCCAAATAAACTGATACTCTCGGCACGCATTAGGTCCGCTTGTTGTTCTCAATTTTTTTTTCGAATTTTTGTTTCTTTTTCAAATGTTCCTTTCAATTTCTTTTGTTTATCCCTTAGATTAAGACCCTCAAAATGCATAAAGCGCCACCTAAAAATTGCAAAGGAGAGACATAGAATCGTATTGATTAGAATATGATTTGATGTTCTATTTATAAATCGTTTATAAGTCAATTTTCATACGTAATAAGCGCATTCTTTCTAAAGGTATACAACTGCAATGATTCCGTCGAATCAAAGCGTTTCTTGCGAAGACAATGAACTGATGAAGTTTATGTTGAAAAGGGCGAAAAGATCTGAAACACCAATGTGTATCGGACAAATGTGTGAGGAGTTTATTGATGAAAATAAATCAGAGCTTTCGGGACAGTATTATAGAGCGCGGTAAGTAATGTTTTTGAATAACCTGATAGATTGCAACGGTTTGTAGATTCATGAAAATGGTGCCACAAATTGATCACATTCGCAACTACGACATTGAAGACATCGCTAAGCTTTACTTCGTGACAAGCTTGGCACTTAGTAGTAAATTTCTAAAACGGTAATTTATTGTTGTTCAACACGAATCTTAGAAGAGTTAATACAGGCTCCGAGAAATTGCTGATGTTGAAGTCGACGCAGAAAATAGACTTGTGAAGTTCAAAGGCCAAAAAGTCCGATTTGAAGGAGTACACGAAGTAAACGAAAAGGTTAAAAAATTCGATAAGTATAAAGATGAGAAAGCTAAGAGAAACATAATGTTAAACGATACTCGGTATGAAATAATCGTGTAGCGAAGTAAAGGTATTTCATATATTTTCAGAGACTTTTCCACGGATTCCTCTGATTTGTTTTCAATGAAACCTGATGGAAGCCCAATCAAAACAGATTGTTCATTTATCGAGTATGGCGCCGAGAATTCCCAATCGATGTCTGAAATTCAGGCGAATCTAAGTGCTGAGAACAACTTACGCTGCAGTACTATCGAAAAAAATATCGCTCAGTTATTTGAAGAATTTTCTGATCCTCTAGCATTTCAAAAAGAACAGATGACAACATATCAAAGCCCAAATTTCAAGAACATATCAATTGAAGTTAATGAGGAGAACTTTTCTGAAGAAATGCATCGACTAAGCTCCGAATCGGACATGAAAATGCTGCATTTTTTAGAGGAAAAATCGAAGCGTTCGGAATTTCCACTGGTTATGAAACATCTCTGGGAAGAATATGTGAGAGAGGTCGAAACAGAGACGACTCATCGAACAGTACAGGCCAGGTTGATTTAGTCTGATCAAAAGTTCGAAAATTGAACCGTTTGTTTGCAGATTTAAAACTCATTTGGCGCCAATGATTCATAGAATGGAAGAGTTCGATTTCAGAACCAAAGTAGAAATGCTCTACGCTTCTAGCACACCAGTCAATGAGCAATTTTTGGAGCAGTGAGTTTCACAGAGTGAGAGTAAGATTTTGTTCGGAAGAAAAAAGGTTTTCAGACTACACGAGCATGCTGCAGTGGAACTTGACGAAAACAACCATATCATCGAATATAAATTCAAGAATGATGATGCATCACAACATAGAGGATCTCATGCGCATTCTACAGGCAAAGATTCTAGAGAAAGAAAGAGAAGCTACCATAATACAGAGAATTCTACCAAGCAAGTAGTTTTAGACGAACTTCATAGGTGAATAATCATTCAATCATTTAATCATCCCTGAAAAACATTTATTCAGACAATTAGCCGATCAAAAATCGTTTAACTCAATTCATAACGTTAAAAATGAAGTGATCGAAGAGAAGTATCGCAATAATAATGTTTTCAAAGAAATCAACCCGCCCCAAGGAAGTCCCAAGTTTCCCACGTCCGATCGTGATTCGACTGCAACAAGTTCACTGGAAGAAAAAATGACCAACGAAGTTGAAAATAATATGCTAACAGGAAAAGAGGAAATTGCCTTTCCAGTCAGTAATTTTATCGCCCCAGATTTTCGGAATTTCGTCCCATACGATCCCCAAAATCCGCCATTAACAGCATACTTCGGTGGACCAGCTTATCAGGTCGATAGTCTTGCACATTACCCACAACTGTCCGAGAAGTTCTTCGCACAATTCTACCCGAATTCTACTCCAGCATCGCGTGGTTTTGAAGAGTTGCTATCCAAAGTTAATCAAGATAATCGTCAATGCAAAACAGTTCATGTTAGCGAAGTTTTCAAACAGTTGAAAGTTATGCTTCTTTCATTGAACACTCCAGTTGTCAATAGACAAATCGAGGAAATTGAACAGATTATTGAAGACTCCATGAAATCTAAAGAGGTATTAACAAATCAAAAATAGAACCGATATATCGTAAACTCTGTAATTGAAGAGCAGAAATTAGTTAATGAATTTGTCAGGCGGTGTAAATCGATTGATAAACGATTAAGAACTTTAAAATTTTTTTCCAGCGTCTTCCACTGTCGGAGTTACACGGCATTCTTGAATCTTGCTTGATTAAAATTTCCCGCAAATGGCACACAAAAATGGATTGTGAGGAAGAGTGGAAGGATTCAAGAGATCTCTTGAACGTTTTTAATCGCCTCCTCGTCAACTTGGACGCTTCAGCTTTTAGTGACATCGAGAATCAGATTAAAGGACAAGTCAACAATATGGAGTTGGAACAACAGGTAAATCTTTTTTATAAACATAAAAAACGATTTAAAAAATTGACGAAAATCTTAGGTCATCTCGGTTAGCGACATCCAGCAGATTATCAAATTTCTGATCACATCGTTCTCTGACTAATTTGAACTGTTCAGTGCACAATATTAATCAAAAACGTATAAACGTGCTTCTTCTGTTTTTTGTTGATAATGTTTCATTCTGACAATATTTTTCTTCGAGTTCTTGACAAGAAATAAAACATTTTTTTACCGCAGTGATTAATTCTTTTTCGTTTTCTTATTTGTAGCTTTGCTATGCAAATTTGCAATATTACTAAAAGATGGTTGCACAGTGAATTTTTTTGTACGTGTTTTCAAAAGGTTCCATTCGCGGGCTCTGTCTTACTGATGGTCGCAATATTAACTGCGGCGCGACTCGGCGATATGTAGTCAATTGCCTCAATTTGTTGAAAAATGAAAAAATTAAGGCCTAAGCAATTTTAAAATTAAATCGCATAGAACTTTTTCTTTGCATCCTGTTGAATACAATATTAACAGAATTCGATCAAAATTCATCACTGAAAAGTGCTCTGGAAACATGGTGCGCGCTCCTTCGGCTTACTGTAGCAATTTAAAGGCGCAGTATAAAATTTGTAACAACTACAAAAATTACTACAAAAGTCCTTGTGAGATGGAGCGTACAATCCGAGAAAAGAAATGTCCGTACAAAAAAATTTACTGTGTGGTTGCAAGTTTTTGAAGCATATCATTTCCCTATGATTTGAATCGGCGCCTCGTTCTGGAGAAGCATTGACGGGGAATAGAGCGCGCTTGCTATACTCTCATCTTCGTGGCCAAATGCCACGTGTGAAATAAAAATATAAATTGCCACTTCATTTCAGTTTGTGAAAATCTTATAATATACTCTGCTCATTTGCTTCATCATGAAACACTTCGTTGATCAAAATTGATGAAATATGTTTTTATTTTTTTGTACTTTCGTGGATTTTTTTCAGCTAAATGGTGACACATGGACCAGCAGCTATGTTTAGACCCTCGACTACATTCTCAATTGATGAATCAAAGCTATGTTTCAACAAAACTCATTTCAATAGAGAAGATTTCAACGTCGAAAGGTTCATGAATCTGGCCAGGCAGTAAGTTTTCTTGCAAAATGGAAACATTAGTTATGTTAGAGTTTTCTATTACTATTTCAGAAAAGCTGACCTCAAGACAATACAGCAAGACCTTCGTCTTTATTTGAAAAGTGTTCAAAACTCAATGATTGAACTTATCAACGATGATTATGCCGACTTTGTTCATTTATCATCAAATTTAGTTAGTCTACAGGAATCATTGAGTAAAATCGAACAAGAAATCGATGTGGGTTTTTGTCTGTGGTATCCTTTTTTTTTTATTCAAAGCTTTGTTTTTCAGAGAAACTGGCTTGATTTTGAAGACTCAACAAAAGAATCAACAGGAATGGCAGAAAGGATCGAGAAAAAGTGTGACGAACTCAATTCCAACCGAAAAAAACAAGCCGAACTGCGGGACCAGATTTCATATTTGTGTGCCATTGAGAAACTGTCAGACATTCTGCGACAGCCGCCGAACAAATGTTCTCTTTTATGGTAACAATATTGACCATTTTATTAGAATGAATTGATAATTTTGAAGGCTTCAAAAAGTGGCAACCTTCGTTGTTGAGCTAAAGTCTACAGCAGGAACAGGCAACCATTCAGAAGAAGAAAGGAATGCAGAGAGAACAGTATTGACGGAATTAGAAGCTGTATTATGCTCGGAAGGCGTTAGAAGTGCATCTACAGATTGTCAAAGTCTGCCCCTTGTCTTCTCAATTCTATCACTGACTGAGAGCACTCATTTGCTCACTGCTCGCCTAGTTTCAGATCTTTTATATAGCAAGATTGTTTTGGAAGAAGATGAGAAAATTACAAAAGAAGATCAACTCGTTAGTCTGAAAAAAGTTTACGATAGTGTAAAAAAGGTAAGTGAAATTAGGTTCTTTGTTTAACGCTTACTTATGCAGTGAAATATTAGATGATTGAGTAATACTCATTATTCAAAATAACTCTCATACAAAATTACATTTTCAGATGCGCGAAGTTTGGGCTCAAACTTTGGGTGAACACAACTTTTGCGGGAAGGTTCGAGCTTTCTTAGATGAAACACTTCTAACATTTGTGCTCACATTCATTGATAAGGTATGGCCGCATTATAGTTTTTCCGGTTATTTTCAATTTTTCCAGTGTATGACTAACGTTGCTGTTCCAAGTGATACCCGTCTATTTCATAAATGCTTCTTAGTCACTCAAAACTTCATCGATACATGGCCCTCTGCTTCTTCTTGCCAGACAATGCTAAAATCTATTAGAGATAAATTCAATCTTCTAGTTTATTTCAAGTTAGAAACTCATCGGTATGGAAAGCAAGTAGACCAACTTATGATCCCGGAAAAGTTTGAAATAGCAGCCGAACAATCGGAAGACAATAATGAGTTTCATTTCGTAACAACGAGAACGATATTCTCTGCCATTGAGCATGTTTGGAGCGAGGATGTTTACCTTCCACCCATTATCGATAAGCTATGGGATTTCACCCTCAGAATGCTTTTAAAACATTATAGTTGGTGTCAGAATTTGAAAAGGTTGTTTTTCACTTAAAAACCTTTAGCACGTATACTTTTAAGCTATTTCGTCGAAACAAAGCAAGATTGGACTCTAATGTTGTTTCTTCGAACAGATACTGAAAAGCTGCATCAAGCAGTTTTTGATTTTGCTTTAGAGACGATCTGGGGGAAGTTACAGTAAGTTTTTTTCTTCTCCGCCGAAAATTGAAATCTGCTTTTTAGCGATATGTCGGTGGACACCGCTGCATTTGGTCAGTGTATGACTAGACATGGACGCGTAGTTGATGAGCTTTGCTGTAAAATTGATGAAGAAATCGTTAATCTCTTCTCTGAAGCTATCAATCAAGAGCTTTCTCAAGTTTCTGATGTTCCTAAGCAGTACAGATGGACAAAAAGAGCACCGCCCACGACAAATTCAAAATATGTGGAGAATGCTGTTCAAATGATATGTAGTTTCCGAGAGAAGATCGAGTGAGTTTCAAAAAATACTATAATATTTTAGTTCAATTTCTTAAAGAGAAAAAGAACACCCAGACGTGGAAAAATTGATCAAGAACATCGGCCATTTTGCATTCAGTTTCTTCGTCGAAAAAGCTAAAGAAGTAAGAAATGAATTTCTGTACATATTCAAAGTCCAATATAGTTGACAAACCCTTGAAGGTTTCGAACAATATAAATATAAATAATTTTTTCATGTCCAAGATGGAGTGGAAGCAACTGGATCATCCTTGTCTCGATTCAAACGGAAAAGTACGCCAGAATCTGCCCTCACTGTTTCGGACGACGATAAAATCAAACGCCAAATTTATCACGACGGATTGTTCTTGCTTGAAAATGCCGAAAATCTAGCTGTTCCATCCGAAGACCTGGTCGGCTTACAAGAAGTTGTCAACAGGTTCGATCTTCAAAAGGAAAACAGCAATGGAGCTCAAATAATTCGAGACAATGCTAACAAGGCTGGTGTTGAAAACGGTCAATTGGAAGGGGATCAAGTTAATTTTTGAATATCATGTAACTGCTATTAACTGTGTTGTAAAAACTGGTATCACTGTTCATCGATTTTACCTGTCTTTATATGCTATTTATTTGAATAGGGTGTTTGATAAATACATTCACTTTCGCCTTTGTGTGATTGTAAACATTTACT
This sequence comes from Caenorhabditis brenneri, assembly GCA_000143925.2. NCBI lineage: Eukaryota > Metazoa > Nematoda > Chromadorea > Rhabditida > Rhabditidae > Caenorhabditis > Caenorhabditis brenneri. Next base: position 836,050 of record GL379808.1, read on the forward strand.
GGTTTAATCCTGAGTATATATTTTTCTTAGTCGAAAATTTATCTTCAAATCGAAGAACTCGGAGATTCTAGATGACTTCATGGGCTGACATTCAAAAGCTTGCTTCTGACCTACAAAGGGTGCAGCTCTCACAATCATCCAAAAAGTAAGTGACCCTAACCATTGTCTTAATCTCCGCTGTTCTTCTTATCTTTCAGACTATCTGAAGTTAATTGCATTGAAGTTCTTCAAAAGCTCATCGCTTGCCAACAAATCGATGTTGTTTACACGAGAGATGGAAATAGTTATGTTACAAAAAAACATTTAGAAACTGAGGTAAGATTTGAAAATTCAGTAAGCGCTGCAGTGTTTTCATAAATAAATTCCGATATAGCTAAGTCTCATGAAAACTCCAAAGATGGTGTAAATAACGTAAAACAAGACCACGGGCTTCCGTTACAGTATTGTTAATACAAATTCATGAGTGTTTATTTTAAATTATGTCTGTGTTTCAGATCAAGAACGAATGTATTGCATCCGGTGGACGTACATCTCTCACTGATATCGCCGTCTCTCTGAACATTGACTTTGATCACGTGGAACGAACTGCTCGCCTCATTGCTGCAAATGATGAAGAATTTACTTTGTCAAACGCTGAACTTTTTGCAAAGTAGGTTTCCTGACAAGTTGTGGATTTCCTGAAAAATTCATAATTTTGAAATTTTTTCGGTCGACACGAATTCAAAGGCCTCATCTTTTTTGAATCAGTCAGACTGATATTTCAGAGAGTATGTTCATCGTCTTCGCAATGAGCTTCGAACTCTTCTGGAAGAAAATGGAAACCAGACGATATCTGCTCTCTGTAAACACTGGGAGCTATCTCCAGAACTTCTGCAATCCCTTCTCCTCGAAAAACTCGAATTGACTGATTTCCGAGGAATCGTTGACGGAGACACTATTTATACAACTTCATATTTGGATGCACAACAGTTAGTTCTTCGTGCAATTTTGTTGGCACTCACAAAGTAAGCCTCGTTGTTTTCGTTTTACGGTAACAAAATTATTTTTATTTCAGAATAACTCCAATCTCAGTCATTCAAAAACGTTCGGGGCTTACTCAAAAAAGATTTTGGATTGCCTTTGATAACCTGCATGCTCTTGATGAAATTCCAGGAAGCCTGATTGGCGCTCGCACTTCTCCGTCTTGTTCGTATAAACCAAAAATGTACGATCATCTCGTGGAATCGTGCGTTTTGCACCAATATCGGCAAAACGAGTTCATTCGTGAGTTCTAAAAATTTAAAATTAGTTTCGAAAAAAATGTTTCCAGAAACATCAACTCTAAAAACGCTTGGAGTAGATGCCAAATCGTCAATTGAAAATATACTGGGAGTATCTGAATTCAAGAGCCTCGTTCACCTGAATTCAATGTATATGAAAAAAGAATTGTTGGATCAGTGTATACAAACTGTACAAGGTAATTGGTTAATATAAACTTGTTGTGGTGCTATGAAATGATTTTCGCAGAGGACCTTCAAAAATCTGGAATTGCCGAAGTTCGTGTATCTCTTCAATCTCTTAATCTTCCTCTGGATACTGCGGATGAGGACATTATTGGCGAAAAAGTTGCCAACACAGTACATGATGCAAACTTCTCACAAGGATTTGTCTTCAAAAGTTCCATTTTGACCGAAGCTCTTAGGTCAATTGATGGGCACTTAGATGCTAAGGCCCATCAAGAAGTTGATAGACTGGAGAAAGAGAAGACCAAACAAGGAGGTTCGAAGGCAATAACGAAAGTTCAAGATGATGTAACGAATCTTAGCCTTTTATGTTTCAATACGCAGTTTTCAGGCTGACGATTGGGAGGATAACAAAAAAGGTGGAAAAGGTGGAAAGAAAGGCGCTAAGAACGCAAAAACTGGAAACAAAGCTCCTGCTTCCGCAACCGGCGCTACTAATTCTAGTTCATCAACCTCATATCTGAATGAGGCAGAAGTAGAAGCTTGGATACGAGAAACCCAAGCCGTCCCCGAAGAAATTCTCGATGTAGCAGTAGAAAAAATTGTTCAAGAAGCTACAATTGTATTGCGCAAAAAAATACGGGAGATTCAAGCCCTGCAATTAGTCGCAAGTGTCGCTACTTCTAAGAAGTCTTTATCCGCTATTGGAGCCAAATGTCGTCAACTTTACGACTCCTTCAATACTTTCGAAACTGCAACAACCTCTTTTGCTGGTGAGTTCTTCACAAACAACAATTGTTTCATTCGGTTTCTTCAGATCCTCTTGGGTCAGATCTTCGTCAGTATCTCCTCAAGACTGTTGGATCTGACCTTGCATACGCAATGCTATCTTATGCTACGGGAGTTGATAATTGCCATCAAATGAAAGAAAAACAGCGTGATGAAACAATCGAATCACTTCCACGAATGATTGCAGAACCGATTCGTGCTTTGTTCGCATCGGTGAAATCTGGAGAGGAGGATGCGTTGCAAAAGTTTCACGATGCTGTTTACGACTGTTCTGTTCCAAGTGCCACATCTTTGGCTTTGAGAAAGCTTGATAAGAAGGGAAGGTAAGATATAAAAAATTGTATCCAGTTTTTCAAACCTAGTGTTTAACAGAATCGAAGTTTGCTCTAAAATTTCATGCGATCTTCGCGAACAACTCTCATCCCAATTGGATCCTGCTACTACTCTCCTTTTGGTTGTACTGTATTTGTTAGCTGAAGCTGGACGCCCCACAACGGCTAGCGGGAAATTCGTATCCCAATTAGTAGGCCAAATAAAGGATTTGTGCTCGGAAGTATGTGTACTGAAAAATGTATTACTTCAATCTATCATTTTCAGAATGTTTTTACACTTCTTCAATCATGTCAGAAAGGCGTTGTGACCTGCATTAAAAACAAAGACGACGAAGTTGCTAAGGAAATGTTAGAAGATGATATTTCGAAATTGAGAGCGCTCGTTTTACAATGATTTTCCTAAATAAAATTTTTTTTATTTTATTCATTAAATATTGCACATTAATGGTACTTTCAGTTCAGTAAACGTTTTATTTTATTTCAACTATTGAATGCTTCAATGTGTCTTACATACGTTATTCAATATCCGTTGATCATCCTTTTTCATAAGTCAGTCGATTCCGTAGGATTTTCACAAGTTAGATTCAAACAGTGACACCCCTGAAGTGCTCAGTAATAAAACTGTGACACAAATTCCTGCACCAATGTAGAATAGAGACACTCATCACGTTCGAACGTTCATTTGAGTTAATAGCGGCCGCGCTCAATTGGGAGTTCTACTGTATCACAGTTGTTTTCCCTCCACTTCTATATAACAAAGTAGTACCCTTCCCCTCTATACGTCTTGTGTACTAATGATGGTTTTGATGTAGACGCTTGCTAAATAAAGCGCGCAACGAAGCTCCAGTTCCAAACATCTTCATATAATTGAACACAGCATCTGCGTGTTTTTCTAGTTTTTTGTTTCATTTTTTCATATAATTTATTTTTCGAACTATGTCTGCTGATATTCCTCTCAACCAGCTCCAGCCAAACATGAATTCGATTAGTGTTACTGCTATTGTTCTCGATCCAGGTATTTGAGTCGTGGCTAATAATTTCTCATTCACTCAGCTTATTCAGGTGTCAACAGAAGAACACAAAGCGGCTCCATCATCACAATGAAAGTTGCGGATTCAACAGGTAAGAAAATTCATTTAAAATGATAGAAAATAAAAATTTAATTTATTAAGGATCAATAAACGCATCCATTATAAACCCAGAGTGTGATACATATAAACCGGGAGATATTCTGAAGTTCCGAGGTGCATATACCTCAATTTACCAGGTTTGTCCGACAACTGTAATTTCTCAATTATTCAAACATTCAGGGCGGGTTAACATTCGGTGTTGCGAAGAATGGAGAATGCAAAAAAATTGGAGAGTTTGTCATGGTTTTTTCCGAAACACCGGATATCAGCCTAATGCCTCTCCCAGCCGGAATATCCGATAGAAGATCAGATGAGCGACAATCAAGACAAAATCCCGGAGGAAACCGATTTCAGAGAAATTGATATAATAAATTACGACTGGGTACTCAATTAATACTTTGTATAATTTTGCACAATAAAATGTGTTCTTTTTTGTTCGGATGATTTTTTTCTATTATCAGGAGGACTTCTTCAAAGCCTGCCTTTACTCTGTCCTATTTTACATGTTCTCGCAGAGCTCAATTCGCTCCCTTTATGGACCAAAAACTCCGCCGCTTTCTGCGCAAAGATCGATAAGCTTTAGGGCTGCATGCGCTTTTTCTTTTCTTCTCTCCATTGGTCTGTATAATCTCCAGAAATGTTACGTTTCTCCGTTACTACTTTTCGAAAACGATTGAGTTATGTTTGGACAATTTTTAACAACAGCGCTTTTCTATTGTGGCCTATCGATAGTTCAGTTTATATAAATTGAAAAACATGCGATTTCTGTCGTCTCCGTCTTTTTTCTTTATTGTCTGCGTCTATTCTTCCACTTGTCCTTTTCTTGTTCCTTTTCCGAAACTTAGTATTGGTCGAAGTGTTTTCGTTATACTGATTTATAATTTTCATTTTTTCATGAAAGTGCAGTGTATTTTCCGTTTAAACGAATTGACTCCTTCAGTGTTCGCAGAATTTCGGCTTACGAAATCAGTAAGAATTCGAGGCCTTGTTAATCATACTGCAAACACCGATGTTAAATACAAAAAATAATTCGTTCGAACGGAGAATACATTTTGCGTCCTTATCTAGGAATCAACAGTTCAAATTTCCAGATGTCTTGGGAAGTGAATGATGCCGAATACCAAAAAAACATGGCAATGTTTAATCAGTTGACTGCTGGGCAGCCATACATGGATGCAAATACAGCTAGGAATGCTCTGATGCGGAGTAATTTGCCAACACAGGTTCTCTCACAGGTAGGCATTTTAAGAAAAATCACATGGGCTGAGGGTAATGGTGTTTATAAGTAGTATGTGAAGCTTTTGGAATGAGAGTTAGATTGTTTCTCAGAGCCCAACTATTTTATAGATCTGGATGTTGTCTGATCTTGATAAAGATGGGCGACTTGATATCCGTGAGTACTCAATTGCAATGCGCCTAGCACTCAACTGTCTCGCCGGGATGCCGTTACCAGCTCAGCTCCCACCATCTCTTCTGATTGTTCCTTCAAGAAACACGCCAGTTCATCATCCAACTATGCAACCAACTTGGCCTGGGAGTAGGCAAGGAAGTAAGACAAACAAATAACTTTTCACAGTATCATAATTCGCTTTTAAGGTGTTGATTATTCTCAAACTCTCCCAGCTGGATTGGACCGCCGAATGTCACAAACACAAGCTTACCCCACACCACCTCCCGTAAATTACACTACATCTGCCCCAATCTCCGTTGCTGGAACTCCATCTAGACATAACTCGATATCAGGTTGAGTTAATCTGCTCTCAAGTTCAATGTTATATATTTTTCAGCGGGAAGCCCATCCACTACAGATCGCAGCGTATTTGATGGACGGCAACTCGACAACTGGGCCATACCACACCATAATAAGTTGAAATATTCGCAACTGTTCAATGCGCTCGATAAAGACCGATTGGGATATCTCAGTAGTCAAGTAGGAAGAAGTGCATTAGGACTATCAGGGCTACCAACAAATGTGCTCGCCCACATTTGGTTTTTATCAGACGTGAATAAAGATGGCAAACTGTCAGTTGATGAATATGCGATCTCGCAATATATGATTGAAATGTTTAAGGTATGTTGATGAGGGAATGAAAACTTAAGGATCATGAATGAACATTTTATTTCTCTTATCTTCCTATCCCTCAAAAACAATTTCTTCAAAGCTAATATGATTATCTATCGTTTCAGAGTGGCTTTGCTCTTCCAAAGGCGACTCCACCAGAACTTGTACGAATGTGTGGCATTTCGTCGAGATCTGCAAACAACACACCCGAACTTGAACCAGGCGCAGAACCTCCACAAAAATCTCCGGCTCCGAAAACGTTTGAGGACAAAAGACAGGACAATCTCTCGAAGGGACAAGCAGAACTGGAGCGGCGGCGAAGGATTCTTGAAGAAGAGGAACAGAGGAGGCGTGCTGAAGTAGAGAAGAAGGAAAGAGAAGAAGAAGCAAAGAGAGAAAGAGAAAGAATGGAGAAAGAAAGACAAGCTGAGGCTGAACGGCAGGCTCAACTTGAAAGACAAAGATTGTATGAAGCACAAAGAGAAGAAGAAGAACGTAAAAAAAGAGCAGATATGGAGAAACAGAGAGAAGAAGAAGAAAAGCTGAAGAAAGTTCAGATGGAAAAAGCTCGAGTTAAACAGATGCAGGTGATCTATGTTGCCGAATGATTGAAAACTGTTAGAACCAGTATTGAAAACTATATTCATTAAATCCAAGGGTTGAATATGTGGGCAGGAGTCCACTTTGTATTAAAATTCAAATATATGAGTTGTTTCCAATTTTCGTTTAGGCCCTATGAACCGAAAAAAAAACATGTTGGTTGATTGAAAATATTTGAATCAAATGCCCAACCCCACCAGTATCAACAATGCTGTATTCCAGAATCAAAAACAACAAGAGAATGAACGGCTTGCTCAACGACAGCAACGAGAGAAAACACTACAGTTCCAACTACAAGCTCTTGATGAGAAAGCAACTGATGTTGAGATGGATATATGCAAAGCCAAGGAAGCAGTCGCTGTTGTAACTGGATTGATCGAAAAAATGCGATCGGCTCGTGATGAAAAAGTGAACAAGATTAAAGAACTACAAGAAACTAACCAAAAGGTGAGATCAACTGAAGTTTGAGATGATGGTTTGAGAATCTCAAACTAGTCTATAGACTACAGTCTCTTTAGTCTATAGACTACAGTAAGCCGACAGTAAACATCTCAAATTTTTTTTTAAATGACCTTTAATGTTTATACTTTCGATTCTGAGCGAATTGTTTAGTGTTTTGATCAACAGTTTGACTAGTTTTGAAGGTGTTTCCACTGCTTGGCAGGTACTGCCAACAATAAAAATTCAATTCGTGTAATTAGAATAACATTCCAGACAGCCATTGAATCTCAAGAACTCGGTCATCAACTTCTCCAGAAACAGTCGAATCACAAGGAAACCACTCAACGCAAAAATGAGCTTGAATTACTTCGTAAAAAGCGAGATGTGATGAGAAAAGCAATTGAAGACGCGGCACTTGAATTATCTTCAGAGAAAGAAAAAACTTATAACCAACTTGAAAGTTTGAAGTCGAAAAAAGATAAATATCAAACTGACGTCAGTTCTAAGCTTATTGCGAAACGAGAGCAATATAGGAAAATATTCGAGCTTTATCTTCATGCTCGAACACATGCTACGAGCAAAATAGGAGAGTTTGAAGCTAGTCGAGCTCAAACTCCTTCATCTAACACACCCGCTGAATCGATCGCAAAGCCAGTTCAAGTCAATGGGTTCGCTACCAATTTTCATGATGCTTTCGCAGAATTCGACAAAGCTGAGGACAATCAAATGCTCAACTCTGGTTTTGGAGACTCTTCCACTTCAGATCCTTTCGCACAAGGACAAACTTCAGTACAAGCAGCAGCCGAGAACCCAGTTCATTCGAGAGGAGCGGTAAATCAATCTTCATTCAATATACATGATACTCACAAATGTCGAGCACTTTTTGCATTCGAAGCAAGATCAGAGGATGAACTGTCTTTTGAACCAGGTGGGTGATTTTCGTAAGAAAAGGTAGTATATTAACGTATTTTTTGAAGGAGATGTTATAATTGTTTTCCAATCGCATGCTGCCGAACCTGGATGGCGGGCTGGTCAGTTACGTGAAAAAGTCGGATGGTTCCCGGAAGCGTTTGTCGAGTCGATTGCTGCAGTTCCGACTCCCGGTGATCAACCACCTATTCAGAACATGCCCCCAAATATGACTCCAAGCTCTTCAATCGATGAAATTGGCGCTCAAACTGCTCGCAAAGCAGAAATTGCAGCAGTCATGGAGACAAAATCGAAAGACTCTCAAAACATTCTTCCTGTTGCCCCACCAGCTCCGATAATAGCGCACTGTGTTGCACAGTTTCAATGGAGGGCAAGAAACGATGACGACTTGTCATTTGCTAAAGGGGATTCGATTGAGGTGAGATTATATTCAATTAATTTATGACAAGAACTATTAATAGGTGATCGAGAAGCAGGATATGAAATGGAAAGGGCGCAATCCGGCGGGTGAAGTAGGATGGTTTCCGAAAAGTTACGTGAAAGAAGTTGGAACGCCCGTCACTCCTGTCACTTCGCCTTCCAGACCACTAGGACCACAGTCTGGAAACGAGAGCGCTCAATATGATACTGTCCCAGGAGATAAATCATTTGTTCAAGGTAATAAATAAAACAAAATGAAATTTCAATAATTAGTTTTTCATTCTAGGTGCTCCATCTGAGCTGTACACAGTCATCTACGACTTTGAAGCGGTCGAGTCAACAGATTTAGCCCTTAACATAGGTGACACCATCATGGTGCTTGAGAAGTAAGTGGATAAATTGAGCGTGTGTTCTTGACATATTTCTGATTGAATTACTAAAAGCTAATCTTCTCGAACTTATTCTTTCCCTTTTTGTGATTTACTAATGTCGAAAAGAAAGCATCCAATGTAAGTTTTGAAATGTTGAAAAATAAAATGTTGTTTGGGTTATTCTCTATTTCTTGCAGAAATGACGAGTGGTGGAAAGGTCGATGCAACGGGAAAGAAGGGATTTTCCCTGCCAATTATGTGGCGAAGAAATCTCCTTCAGCAGAAACGGTACCAGAACCGCACGCTCTCAGATCATCACAGCCTGTTCCATTAGCAGTATTGTGCGAAGCCAAAGTAATAGTAGACTTCACTGCTTCGGCACCAAACCAGCTAGGCATCAAAACAGGGGAGACAGTAAGAATTCGTGAAAAGTCGGCAGCTGGTTGGTGGGAAGGGGAACTCATCCGAGATGGAAAACCGATTGCTGGATGGTTCCCTGGAGATTATGTCAAAGTTATTGAGGTACACTTTCTAAATTAATAAATTTAGTTTCGTTTTTTTTGCAGAACACGCTCCCGTCTTTGCCGACAAACTTTGTTCATGCGGTTGCCCTCTATGACTATGAAGCATCACAAGCTGACGAGCTTAGTTTCAAAACAGGAGAAGCAATAATAATTACCGATAAAACAGAAGTCGAATGGTGGAATGGCCATACTGCTCAGAATCCTTCGAAATCAGGACTCTTCCCATCTAACTATGTAGAATTGAAATGATTTTATCCGCATTGTTCTATGTGCAGTATACTAAATGAGCTGTCACCAAATTTGCTAGAGCCGTCGTTTTTTAAATTCTCATTTTACTGCAACACGTTTGTATAATATTGCTTATTCATTCACTTATTCGGCGTTTTCGTTCTTTCAACACGAACATGTGTGGGAATTTCTGAGCGCACCGTCGATGATTTCTCGATTAGAATCCAAAAAATTATTCCTACAATTTTACTTAGATTTTGCATAATACTTATGTACTATTATTTATTATTTGTACTTTTATCTCTATTGCATGAATTTCTAGCAATAAATATAGAACTTAGAATTATTTGATATTGATATTACAATTATTAGTATTTTCAATCTTGCAGGTGTGTTTCAACCTGATACTTGTGAAATCAGTAATTCTCGCACCCAATTTTGGTCATAAAAAATACAAGAAAAAACGAGCCGCGTGGTTGCAAACAGTGCCCGCCGCGACTCCGCCCACAAAACCGCGCCGCAGAATATTCGAATTTTTAGAGGTTTTTGTTTGACATATTCTCTCTTAATAGTTCATTCCAGGACAATGACGGTTTCCACTTTTCGAAAAAATTTATTTAGCTTATACCAATGATGCTTCTCTTCCTCAAAAATTTGTTTATTTGCTACATATGAATTAAACTCAGATACTTTATTTTCACTCTTTCGCTTTCTCTGAGAAACTACAACTGAATTCCCAATTTTTGAAGCCGTTCTATGTTTTTTCAAGTTCTCTTAATTTTCGTATGAAATATATATTTCCGAAACTAGTGCTCCGGCATTTAGATGACAATCGATTTTCTGGGGCCTATTTCCCACGAGCAAAACGTTTTGTGATCGATTTACCGTCAGCTATGTCAACCGAGCCTATTCACTCTTAGTCCCATCCAGTGTTGAATATATGCCCTGTTCACTTTTCTTCTTCTGAATGTCACCTTGCATCAACTTTTCTTAATAACCAAAACTCTCTTTGCAGTCGTCAAGATGTCGTATGGCGACGGTCTCTCCGGAGCCGAATATCTTGCTTCCATTTATGGTACGGAGAAAGACAAGGTTAACTGCTCTTTTTTCTTCAAGGTGAGTTTCACTTCCAAAATTTCAAAACTTCTTCGATACGTAGAGCTTAAAGTTTTGTTTTCAGACTGGAGCATGCCGCCACGGAGATAAGTGTTCCCGAGCCCATCATACACCCACATTCTCTCCAACAGTGGTACTCAAAAATTTCTATCATAACCCAGTTGTTGATGTTCGCCAAGCGGACGCATTCGACAGTAAGAGTTTTCGTTAAATATTTTGATGAATGTGTTTGATTTTCAGAGGTGGGAAAACGTAACGACGAAGAACAAAGATATTTCGATGATTTTTACGAAGAAGTTTTCGTTGAGATGGAGCGTAAATATGGAGAAGTAGAAGAGATAAACGTATGCGAAAACATTGGAGAGCATATGGTCGGAAATGTATATGTCAAATTCATGAAAGAAGAGGATGCTGAAAAAGCAAAGAATGACCTCAATAATAGATGGTGAGTTGAAAATATTCTAAAGATTTTCCTGTTCAATGAGCGGTGAAATTTGTTTCTTGAGTAGAGAAATGAGAAAACAATGAACTTCGAAAATTGCAGGTTCAACGGCCAACCAATTTACGCTGAGCTGTGCCCAGTAACAGATTTCCGCGAGTCTCGCTGCCGCCAGCACGAAGTCACTACTTGCTCCAAAGGAGGATTCTGCAATTTCATGCACTTAAAAGCTATCTCATCTGAGTTGGGAGACCGATTGTATGGTAGACGTGGAAGACGGGCTGATGCAGCCGGACACTACCCATCACAAAGAGGTGGCTCCGGTGGAGGTAGTGGAGGAGGCTATGGAAGTGGTGGCGGATGGGGAGGAGGCGGAAGAGATCGTGATCGTGGAAGCTGGGGAGGAGGCGGAGGTGGCCGTGGTTATGGCGGTGGTGGAGGTGGCGGCTACGGCTACAGTAGCGGTGGTGGTGGACGTCGCCGTAGTAGAAGCCGAGACCGCAGACGATATTAAACAGCTCACAAATAAATCAGAAGAATCGAAAAACTATCTTCTATATTCGTATTCTGTTCTTACTTCTAATTTAATAATTTCCACCCTTCATTTTACCCAAATCAACCGAGATTTCTGTATCTTGTTTCATCATGCGATTGCAATTAATTTATCTGTTCAACTATTTTTTAAAGAAAATGAAACTCCGATTTTGTTAAATTAAAGTGCCTCCACCGGTTCCAAAACCATCTAGACATATCTTTCTCAGCTTTTAATCATAGTCAACTGCATATCTTTTCAAGATGAACACTAATTTCCCTCACAATCGGAAACGTACTCTTTATGTTGGTGGTTTTACTGAAGAAGTCACGGAAAAAGTTCTAATGGCTGCTTTCATCCCGTTTGGAGATGTTGTTGCCATCTCGATTCCGATGGATTACGAAACAGGCAAGCATCGTGGTTTTGGATTTGTCGAGTTCGATATGGCTGAAGATGCAGCTATGGCGATTGACAATATGAATGAAAGTGAATTGTTCGGAAAGACGATTCGGTAAGCATAGTTAGAAAATTATAAATATAAATGATCTCTTTATAGTGTCAACTTTGCTCGCCCACCTAAAGCTACCGAACGCTCACAGAAACCCGTGTGGGCAGATGATGAATGGCTCAAAAAGTATGGAAGAGGTGGAGAAGCGGCAGGTGAAGATGATGCAGAACAGAGCTTGTCTGATTCAAAAGAAACGACTTCGACTGCAACGAAGCTTCCTCGTGTTTATCTCGGAGTGAAAATTGGTATTCGTTATATCGGCCGTATTATCATTGAATTGAGGACTGACGTAACTCCGAAAACAGCCGAAAACTTTCGATGTCTGTGCACCGGAGAAAGAGGCTTCGGATACGAAGGGTCCACGTTTCATAGAATTATTCCGAAATTCATGCTCCAGGGTGGTGACTTCACGAAGGGCGACGGCACCGGTGGTAAATCTATTTATGGAACAAAGTTCGAGGATGAAAATTTCACGGTATGTGTTGGGAAAAGTTACATATATGGTAACAAGTGTCGTCTTCCAGCTACGCCACACTATGCCCGGTACAGTGTCAATGGCTAACTGCGGATCCAACACGAACGGGTCACAGTTTTTTATCTGCACCGAGAAAACTGATTGGCTTGATGGAAAACACGTCGTGTTTGGACATGTAGTTGAAGGCATGAACATCGTTCGACAAGTTGAGCAACAAGTAAGTTTCATTTATATATCAAATTCAATTGTTCATTTAGGGAACTCCGTCTGGTAAGCCGCAAATGGTTGTTAAAATAGTGGAAAGTGGTGAAATTGAACCAGAAAAGCGGATTGCCGCTGAGAAGGCAGCTGAACGAAAAGCAACCGATAAAATCCCAACTGGAGCGGAGAATCAAGAACCACGGCCAATGGAAACTTGAGATTGATTGAAAAAAAAATCTGATACATTTTCCCAGAACCCGGGTAACCCATATTTTGATGTCCCATGTTTTCTCTATACATTATTCTCATAAACTATTATTTATTATATTTATCTTCATTATTTAAACCGCGTTCCGTATCGCTTTTTACATTCAAAACACTCGAGTTTTTTCTAATTTTTTTTCTCCAGATGTCGAAAACTGGGGGCAATACTGAACCCATGCCGTTTATTAGGAAATGGGGAAACGAAGCTACTGATGATTTCTCATCAACAGGATCGATATCTGTTGGAGCTCCCCCTTCTCTTGTTGTACCTGTAATTTCATCGACAAGTTCAGTGACTGCTCGTAAGTTTTTTTTTCAGATTTTCAGCACCAGGTGTTTATGTATTTATTTTTGTAGGTTCTCCATCACGACCTGACTCGGTAAACGAAAGGAAAAAAGATCGATCGCGTTCTCGCTCTCGTGATCGGGAACGTAAAAAGGATCGTAAGAAGAAAGATCGATCTCGATCTAGGGATCGCGAACGTGACCGCCGTTCTCGTTCCCGTTCACGTGACCGGGACCGAGACCGAGACAGAGATTCTCGCCGTCGCCGTGGATCTAGATCACCACGTCGTAGAAGCAGAGAACGACGTACAGAACGACGAAGAGAGCGCTCTCCGCCACTTATGGTACCAAACAGTCCACAAAGGGTCAAAGAGCCAGTGATCAATCCATTGATACGTGAAGATTTAGCAGCTGCTGTGGAGAGTGGAACTGTCGCCGTAGAAGCGGTACAAGTTGGATCTGTTGTTCCGCTAAATCCAACAAAAAAGTTAGTTTTGCAATATTTCTCGCACCTTAATGCATGTTCAACCGAGGCTTTTCAAAAAATTTTGTAATCATGAAAACGAATAGTTTTTATTGTTGAACTTAGTGTCCCTGCTTGTCCAATTTTTTTTAATCTCCCAGTTCAAACAATAATTTTTCAGAGAACGAAAAAGTCGCTGGTCGACAACAAAAAGCTTTGTTCCTGGAATGCCTACAATTCTTCCAGCAGATCTTACAGAAGATCAAAGGAACGCTTACCTTCGTATGTTTGACTCATATTATAGAAAAAAAATAGTTTTACTTTTAAAATAATTCTCAGAGCAAACGAGTCGCATTTGACAACAATGAACAAAGTTTGTTAGAATGTATCTTAGAAGACTTACTACGGTTACTATAATCGAAACTCTAGTTAAATGCGACTCGTGTTCAGCTGCAGCTGCTGTTGCACGCCTTGTTTTGTTAAGAGACTGCGTTCGATTTTCAAAACCTAGTTTTGAATCAGTAAAATTCTGAATGAATAAAAATGAAAAATCTAGAATTTTTTGCCGGATAGGCAAAGAACTTTTAGCCTAGTTGTATGCATTTCTCATTTATTAATGTCCGGGTCTTGATGACCCGAAATTTCAGTTCAACTCGAAATCGAAGACGCAACCCGTAAACTCCGCCTCGCCGATTTCGGAATCGCCGAAGGAAGAGAGAGGTAAGTCAAAAGCGGACCTTTTATACGGTAACTGAATCAAATTCGAAAAATTAAGATCATAAATTCTTATCAGCCGAAATTTGATTGTTACAGGCATGCGTCTACTATTCCTACGAAAAAACAACAAAAAAGCTTATTTCAGATACAACATTTTTTAATCGTAATCTAATATTTAAGGCTTTTAGACCGATTCATCGGCAGTTATTACGCAAATTGAATAATAATTCAACTGAAAATCAGCGTTACAGTATGTATCAATAATTTTTCCATTTCAGCATAGTCACGTTAAAAAATATGAATTTCATGGGAATCATACATTTCTTAATGAAAAAAAAACAAAGTTTTCAGATCCCCATCACCCGAACCAGTTTATGATGCTAATGGTAAACGACTCAATACGCGCGAAGTAAGAAAGCGGCAAGAGCTGGAGCAGTTAAGACATGAAAAAATTCAAGCATTGCTCAAAATTAATCCGAATTTCAAACCTCCAGCTGATTATCGGTGAGTATAGTTTTAATTTGTTTCAAATAATCTAGCTTCTTTCAGAGCACCAAATATTCGCCTGCATGATAAGGTTTGGATTCCACAAGAGCAGTTCCCTGATCTCAATTTTGTTGGTCTTCTTATCGGCCCTCGTGGTAATACACTGAAAAAATTGGAAGCTGAAACAGGAGCGAAAATCATTATCCGGTAAGAGAAAACTTGTTCTAAAAGCTTCATGAAATAATTCTTCAGCGGAAAAGGTTCCATCAAAGAAGGCAAGCTAACTAATCGTTTGGGTCCAATGCCGGGAGAAAACGAACCACTACATGCATACGTTACTGGAACGGACATGAATGTTATCAAGAACGCATGTGAGAGAATCAAGGAAGTCATTGCCGAAGCCACCGCCTTGCCTGATAACAATGAATTGAGGAAGTTACAGCTTCGTGAACTCGCTCTGTTAAACGGAACTTTCCGACCTGAGGATTTAGCCAAGTGAGTTAAATTCATTCTCTCGAAACTATCGAGGTAATTTTCCTATTTCTTCAGCGGAGCTCGATGCTCAAATTGTGGTTCTGACGAACATAAATCATGGGAGTGTCCAGATGCACCAAACGTCACCAATCAAATCAAATGTACCAACTGCGGAGCGTTTGGTCACATTTCAAAAGACTGTAAAAATCCAAAGGGAATGTATGCTTCAGTAAGTGCAATTGTTTAACGATACTGAAAGAGAATCGGAACTATTTTTTCAGGAAGCTGGAATGGACGATGAATATTCTGCACTTATGGCCGAACTTGGAGAAACACCCACAGGTGGTATCAGTTCTTCTTCGGCCGGACAAGTTGCTTCCGCTGGAGGTGGAATCGCTTCGCTGATGGGAGCAGAGCAAAGTTCCGGTAGAGGTGGTGGATCACGAGGTGGTGGTAGAGGCGGACATCGTGGTGGCTTCCAAAACCCAAGAGATCTTTTCGGCCCTCCAAAAGGAGAAGAAGAGCAACAAAATCCTGTTAATTCCGCAATGCAAGGATATTATGGTGAGAAAAACATGAGAACTCATTTCAGGAAAAAAAATATTTTGCCAAAATACATTTCTTTCAGATCACTATCAACAGTACGCGTACGCTAGTTATCAGCATCCATATGGTGCATCAACAGCAGGTGGAGCAGCATATGGACAACACCAACAACAAGATTACAGTGATTTTTATACTAGTCCAGGAGCCAGAGGTGGTTCTGGCTCAAAAACCAGCAAAGGGTGAGCTGTCGCTTCATACTATTCGTGAGGCGTAAAATAAGAATTTTTCTACCGTGATATCCCAACTTATAAAAGTTTTCGTACTGGAGCTGGTAGACAGTCTTTTAGAAATTTATAATAATTATTAGTGTGATGCATTATGGAACGTTATTTGCTCCGTGTTGAATCTGGAAAAAAACAACTTTTTACCATATCATTCACGGTATTCATTCAGATGGTACGGAAGCGGATCATCAATGCCAATGCCTGTGCCGCCCCCAGGAAGTCTCGGTAGCTTTATGCCTCCTCCACCACCACCTCCGCCAATGCCCGGTGACCTTTCTTCACTTCTTGCAGCAGCTCCACCCCCACCACCAAGTTAATTCGTTGAAAACTTTTCTCAATAATCCGTCTTAATTAATTAAAAACTGTTTTCTAAATTTTTAATGCCAATTATCAACTATGAAAAATCACGCTATAACTTTCTTCCTTCCGCTCTGTTTATCCTTACTCTTCATTTGTTCCTCTCATTTTTCTCTTGTCTGTCAGCCCAACCGTGTTTCAAAAATACGATACGTTAATTTATTGAAAACTTATGAAGATAAAATGAGCAGTCTAAATTCCTTACGAGTCTTGAGTTTCATACTCTTTCTTATTTTTCGAACTGTTTTCATTCTGAGATGCAAGTGAACCGCTTTTCAGCATGAGCCGACCAGGTGCTTGGAGTCGCGTAGCGTCGAACATCTGGAAATATGTGAAAGGGGACTTTTCAAAAAAGGTTATAGTTTTATGAATTGGCCTTACTTATTGACAAGCTTCAACCAAGCTTTTTTGGGGATAGCGGGAGGATGAAACGAGGGCGTGCTAACAATGAAATTCAATTTTTTAACAGATTTTTCCGAACGCAGTTATCTCGTTGATATTTGTTTCAAATTCGCCTTCTCCACACATGTTTTGAGGCTGAGCTTTGAGCATTCAATTTTCTGAAGCAATAATGCTAATCAGAAAAAGTCTGTATTTTCAGAAAAAAATGTTTAAAAACTGTACAACTTCGTCAACTCCGTCCCTTTTCAGATATGAGCTTCTTGTGAAATAGGGTCTCTAGGAAAGTAGAACAAGCTCGATTCTCAATTCAACTGAGAAGTGAATATATAATGGTATTTACAGAATTACGTAGCTGAAGATGCGTCTGGAAATCGATTTTATGAGATTACGAACAGTCGACAAAACGTTTCTAGGTAAGTCTGGTTGCCATATTTTCCACAAAAAAACATGAAATAAATTGGAATCTATCTTCAGAGGTTTTGATCCTCCACAATCTGGAACACAAATCGAACCTGCTTTGGAGTGGCAGGCATGGTTAAGAGGTACTAGAAGGTGAGCCATGTCAGTTTTCCTTTCTTGGCAGTGAACGGGATTTCACTCTAGAAACGTCGATGTAATGTATTGGAATCTCTACTTTGACAGATTCCCACCGTCCGACAGAGAAATCACCATCAATCGAATGAGACAACAGGTGAGCGTCAATTGCTTTACGGCATTTGAAACGTTTGTTTCTCTGCACCCCAGTAGCTGTTCTTGTTGTTTCTCGTGTATCATATCAGTTAACACGTTGAGAGAAACTTCAGTGAATGATCATTTTTTGTTTCGTAGTCTGTTCCTCTTCACGCGTTGCGCTCGTTTTTTTTTTGCTCTTTCGATTCTCTTTTTTAATCCAATCTCGATCATTTTCGATGCAGTACGCACTTTTAGGCGAAATACCGAGAGAACTCTCGGATATATTATGTGAATTTTTCAAAGCTTTAGTAGGCATTAATTTTTTGGGAAATCCATTATTTTATGACCTCGAGATTCTGTGAAGAATTCCGTGAAAAGGTCAAAACTCTCTGGCTCAGAATTAACAGTAACATTTATACGTTTTCCAGGCACAGCTTGCACAAGATTCAAACACAGAAAAACATGCCCCGCACGTACAATCAGAGGGAAAAGGCGCTGGAGATCATAAGCCACAAAAGTGATTCCTCAAAAGAGAAATAATTCCCTGAAGTTTTTGTTTCAGGTTTCCCAAATACAAGGATTTAGAAGTTTCTCCCGGTTATCAAGAAAAAGAAAAAAAATAGTTATCTACACTGCTCCTTCTTCATTTTTTTTTTAATTTTTGTTTCCAATTTTTAAAAGTAGGATGTAAAGTTTTAGGTTGGTAATAAAATGAGCTTCTCAAACCTTTTTCTTTTCACTTACAATTATCGTTTCGTTTGACCCATTTATAATAAGTGATTTGTTTCATTCCAGATGCCCGGGCTCCAAAAAATTTTGAACGGAGTGATTCGCTTCCGTCAAACGGTTCGCAAAGATTTAGTCAAACAATTCGAACATATTCGTGATAATCCGCACCCAACTGCTGTTTTTTTCACATGTATGGATTCCAGAATGCTCCCTGCCCGGTAACATGAAGCAATCTTTCGTTTTGAACTATTTTTGTTACAGAATCACCTCAAGCCAAGTAGGAGACATGTTCGTTGTTCGAAACTCTGGAAATATGATCCCTCATGCCAACAACTATGGTAACTTACTAAGAAACTTGAGGCTGAATGAAAAAAAAACATACAGGTCCGTCTGGATATGAAGTTTCTGTGACCACTGAACCTGCAGCCCTCGAGCTAGCAGTTAAGAGAGGAAAAATCAACCATGTGATTGTTTGTGGGCATTCGGACTGTAAGGTATTCATTCCATCAAACCAACTAATATCAAATTCATTATTCAGGCTATCAACACTCTCTATAATCTCCATAAATGTCCGAAATCGTTCGATCCGGAATCACCAATGGATCATTGGCTTCGCCGACATGGGTTCAATTCAATAAAAAAATTGGAAAAGCGACTGGCAGATAAGAAAGCCGGGCCAATTCAGTTTGTCAGTGACAACCCGTTGTTCTCGTAAGTCAATCTTACAATTTGCTGAAAATGAATCTTAAAAATCAATTCTATTTAAGAATGTTATTTACAGGTTCCAAGCAGTCATTGATCCAGAAGATAAGCTTAATGTCGAGGATAAATTATCCCAAATAAACACTCTCCAACAATTGGAGAACGTTGCGAGTCACGGGTTTCTGAAAGTGAGGTGCAACTGTTTTAGTGATATTGTTTTCATTTTTATAGGAATTCTTGGAGTCACAAACAGTCGACCTTCATGCCATGTGGTTCGATATTTATACAGGTATGCTATGTCCGGCAAAAGCATAGGTTCTCATTTCTTCCAGTTTTTTTTACCTTCAAATCAATAGTAATATTCAAACAATGATACTATCAGTACACCTTTGTTAGGCTAATTTCTCATTATTTTTTCTGGCACTAACTTATCATAGAATGAAAGTCATGACTATTTATTCGGTGCATTTCTATTTTCCATTTTTCAGTTACATAATGTGATCATAGAAATGGAGGGAGTGACGTTCTCAGAGTAGTTATGGACTTTACAAAGTTTTGGATTAATTAATGATTTTCAGGAGAGATGCACATGTTCAGCAAACCCAATAAGCGTTTTGTTTTGGTCGACGAATCGAACGTCGAAGAATTGATCGAGGAAGTTGAAAAGCACCAGGCTTAAAAACATTCACCAATCTTCCAGATGCACACATTTAGTTAATGTTCCTATGTTGCCATTTTAATGTTCCAGATATCTACAAATTGCCATATTCTTGTATCTAAGTATTTTTTCTTCTCCCAATGAAACAATTATAAGAAATTGAAGCTTTTCGCTGTTGGTTTGTCAATTGTTCTAACTGTTGAATTGTCCAGTGTTTTATTGCTCAGATTCATGAAATTAATCTACCGGTTCTAATTTCAATTTTGATTCTAACCAAATAGGCTTCTAATGTCTATGTAAGGTGCACTTTAGTTTGGTTAAGTATTTTGTAGTGAATTTCATCATTGCAGCAATGACATCAAAACTTGGCCTATTTACTCGCCGGTTTGTCTCGAATCAAGCTGCTTCAGCATCTGCGTTGACTAAACCCAAAAAGTTTTATAAGGTAATTCAAAAAAAACTAGAAACTGAATATCATATTGAAAACTGTTTTAGGAAGTGTCTGTTATTAATGAGACTGATGAGAAAACGGGAAATCAAATACACAAGGTTCTTCTCGATCATCGTGTACTGAAAACGCAAGGAGGGCAAGTTCTCAAAGTAAGATATATTCATTTCATTAGATTTATGATTTATACAAAAGTTGGCTCAGATGATGACATTTTTTCGACGGGATCATCTTTCTCTATCGAATTTGTTACTAGATTTATTGCACATTGGCGTGGGTTAGCCTGTAATTTGATTTCAGTTTGAGAAGCACAATTATTTTCGTTACTAACCGACACACTTGATTTTCTAGAAGCAAAAGACATTTGACTGGACCTTCTTGATGAAAACCTCGAGATTATTTTTGAATCAGCTTTTCGACAAACGCAAAATAGAATAATGAGAAACTGAAATAAAAAAGTAAACTATTCATTGAATGAAATTGTTCTGAAACTCACGACAGCGAATACGAAAACAGGAAGAAGATGAAGAGCAATGTTGTGAATAGTCATGCTGGTCGGTTGATTGAAAAACACAATTTTAGAACATCGTTCCAAAAAAGGTTTGAATTGTTCCTTCTTCACACTCTGAACATGAATATCAAGTTAACCAATGTTCATTGGGGGACTTTTAAAGTTCAATTAGTGGACTTTAATAGTTCAAATAGGAACAAAAAAAGACGTAGGTAATGTCAAATAAAGCGAAAATGGTTTCAAATGTTCAGAAGTACATATCCTCTTTCGTTCTTCTTAAAAAAAACAACAGAAAACACCCAATGTTATAGATATAACTTTGGACGTTTTCGCAACGAAAAAAAGAACAATTCTTTGTAAATGTAAATAAAACGAGAGGTTTTCGCATGGGTTGCCACAGTCAACTGACCACAATGAGTTGATCAGGAAGAGAATCAGAACAGGAGAGAAAAAATTATATTTGCATAAGTTTTTGAAAGGCGCATGATGGCACGTCTCTTCTATATGTCTACTATCGAATTTCAACAATTTTTTTCAAAAGACGTTTTTTCATTTTAAGGGTTATGAAATCGATGTCGTAACTCCGTCCTGTTTCGAGATGTTTACTTGCACTCCCATTTTGTTTAGGTGTATTAACCCTTTCAAAAATCCTTTTTTGATTTAACAACTTTAGGAAAAAACGGGTGGTGGAGTTCCGTTCAAAACTATACCAACATCACAAGCGTTATGTTTCTGTTTACTTTGAGGAAAAACTATCAGTAATTTTTCGTTCGTTGTTAATGTAGTGGCAACTTGATCAGTAAACTTACGATGTCCCAGAATAGCATTCATACTGATCTGCCTCATACATTCATGAGCTGAGATTGAATGTAAATCAGTAAGGAATATATTTTAAAAATGCAGAATCTGACTTTCTTACATCGTATTTTGTTAAAAAACCACAATTGCTCAAAACCAATAAGCAGAATAAATTAGTTCAGAATGCGTTATAAATGTAGTAACTTTTCAGCTTGATTCTTATCCATTGGCACTGGCAATTGCAGAAGAATGGTCATCACAAGACGAATTTCTTCAACTTGGGCAAATGAGACTCACTGGTCTCGCATTCACAGCTCAAGATAATCCGTTGGAACAAACTGCGTTAGTTAGCTATTTATTTCCTATTCTCAATGTCATCATTTTATGATTTTAGAGACACTATCTCTCAGAAGATTCTCGATTATGTCGACGGGGACACTGTTCTCTTCTTTAACCCAGAGAGTTCTAAATTGCACCGTTACCAAAGTGAGAAATGGGCTCCACTTATTCAAAATCTCAATTCTGATATCGGGACACAAATTCGTTACAGTGAGAATATTTTGGGTGAGTACATTCTTGCGTTTCTAATCGTTGCAATATAAACTGAAGACTGCGACGTGGCCAGCAATAATGACAAAGACAAAATTGATAGATGGATTCGTCAGCACAACTTTCCAGCTCTAGTTGGGCTTCAGTATGCTACTGAATCGGTAAGCATTAGAATGAAAAAGAGAGAAGTCAAATTTTTCTTCAGGTTAAATCATTTATCATCGCTTACAATGCCTTACGTCACCACATAGATCCTGAAACTGCAATCGATGCAGCAACGTTGGAACAAAGAACTCAAGCGGAGACTTGGGGTAACGTTGAATGGGCTCACGGATTGGAAAGAGAAGAACTCATGACAAGACTCTCCGCTGCTTGTCTCTTCGTATATTTCAATTCTAACAATTTCACTTCCAAAACCATTTAAGGATTTTTAATGGTTGTTGACGCAACAATTTGTTTTCTTAGGAGTACTAGATTTTATGTTCAGTTGTTTTCTGCTGCAGCACACAACAGTGGATTCGTTAAAATATAATATTTATGTCTTATTCGATTTATTCAAACATAGCGCATCATACACGGATACTCATTACTTCCAAACAAATAGAACCTGAAATCAACCCGAGAATTGAGAAAATACCGTAATGATTTAAAGCATACTGTGTATGATTTTCCATCAGTTGCACATCCAACAAAGCATAGTTATCGTTATTTAGAATTTTCTCAGAGAACTTCCACCTATCTTCCTTTGATATAAGGTGAGGCAATCGTACAGTTATTTGGCATATAGTTAGGGAATATATGTGACGTAATTTCAGTATCTTATCCAAAAACAGCTCTATATCTTTCATTTCAGCAATGTACAAGTGTTCTATGATCTGAAAACATACCTTCCTATTTCTTTAGAAAGCAAAACGCACGTAATCCTTATCATCTTTGTATTGTAACAGTATATCATTCAACTGTGTTTCTGTTAATTCCGGTACGTGAACAAAATTCTTGAGCTGAAAATGTTCAATTATGAGACGTAGATTTCCAAGAGCCAACCCCGTGTATATTCTTTCTTTTATCTAGAATGAGGTATTTACAATGTGACATTCCGAAATCAACGTTGTTGATGATTTCCAATTCTGCGGACATATCATAAGAAGATGTTCCGAAAAACAAAAAGCTATTACATCTTCGTAAGTGAGAATGCTGGAAATGACAGTTCTCAACTCATTTCTAAAAACTCGAAACCTGGAACAAGGGGAAAAACGAATGAATCAACGAGTTGTTAAGACGATTCCCGAACTCCTCCAGAGAAAAGTATTCTGCGAGAGAACATCGTTTTACAACGTATGGAAGTAGCCTGAGTTTCTAAAATAGAAGCATACAGTACCGTGCAAAAATATACGAACACCCCCCGTTTTCAGTTGATTTTAGCTAACTTTGAGCATGCGCCAAACGGTCAAAAATTTTTCTATGGCTCTAAAAATTTTTGGGCGTGTCAAACATAGCTCTAACTTCATTTTTGTAGTTGACAACTTTTTTGTACTGCCACTTTCCCGGCAGATACAGCTCGTTCAATGATTGACTCCGGAAATCGTCTAATTTTATACAGAAATCGGGCTATTTCTGAGGTAATAGTTTTAAACGGCCTGTATTTGCCGGGAAAGTGGCAGTACAAAAAAGCCGCAACTACAAAAAAGAAATTAAAGCTATGTTAACACGCCCAAAAATTTTTAGAGCCATAGAAAAATTTTTGACCGTTTGGGGCATGCTCAAAGTTAGCTAAAATCAACTGAAAACGGGGGGTGTTCGTATATTTTGCACGGTACTGTATGCTCTA
>GL379808.1:859830-881483 GCA_000143925.2 Caenorhabditis brenneri
GTAGGGAATAGCTGCCGTTTGGCTGATCAAATATTTCTTTCGGATCTTTTTTTTCGGTTTTCAATTACCGGAATAGACACCGGTTTTCGTGTATTTCCCTTTGAAATAGCCCGTTTTCTGTAGAAAATTCGACGATTTCCGGAGTCCTTCATTGAACGAGCTGTATCTGCCGGGAAAGTGGCAGTACAAAAAAGTTGTCAACTACAAAAATGAAGTTAGAGCTATGTTTGACACGCCCAAAAATTTTTAGAGCCGTAGAAAAATTTTTGACCGTGTGGCGCATGCTCAAAGTCAGCTAAAATCAACTTAAAACGGTTGGTGTTCGTATATTTTTGCACGGTACTGTACGTATTGTCACAACTTCAATTAGCTATCTACAATGTGAATCACCGACTTTGTCATGAGCAACTCCACTCAGATATTTCAACACACATTGATCTGTTTCTGTCAATAGTCTAGCTCTTTCTTGAATTCCAACAGGAGAATGTTCAGCATCATCAAAGGCTCGATTGAAATGTGAATAAAAAAACAAGGAGAACAAAAGAAATAATATAGGAGAATGATTCACCATTTCCTATTGGAAACAGGATCAGCGAACTGCGCCTACAACGCATTCTCCTATATCAACACTAAAATCTCCGTAAAAAGTTCCAAACCAGTTGGTCGAGTTTTTCAAAGAAATAATTTATGTTGAAGCTTGAAGAATATTACAACAAAAACAAAGTGCCACGTCGATAGACCAGCAGGAGATCACGTCGGGTTCAACGGTCTTCACACGCTACGAAAATTCAAGAAGAAAAAAAGAATACAGCCACTTTTCACATATTCGAAAACTTTTTTATCCACGGAATGGTGGAGCTCCCCCAGGGCGAGACATGCCACGTGGACCACCACGGCCCATTGGTCGACGGAAAGCAGTACCACGTCCTCGACCGCGCTGATCGAGACCTCCGAGACCCATACCGATGGCTCCCTTTTGCGCTCTTCCAATGTTTTTGAACATTGGAGCATTTTTGAGCATGTCCGGCAGAATCATGAAACGGATCTGTAAAACAATGTTTGAGCTTATTACCCATTTTAAAATTTTAAAAATATACTTTGTTTCCGCGAATGAAGACGTTTTCCAATTGATGACTTCTTCCATCACGGAAAGTGACGATAGTTTCAGCCAGCTGGCAGTTCATATTGTCTTCGGCTTCGATAAGCTTTCCTCGGTATACTTCACCTGAAAAAAAAAACAAAATGATAGTTCCGCCGAAAAATTGGTTTTTAATTTTCTATTTGCCACTCGTATGTAAGAGCAGCAAAATTATAAGTACCTGTGACGGTTTCGAGTGTGACGGTATGACCCTCAGCTTCATGGAGAATTTTGATTGGAACACCAACTGAAGTCATTCTGAAAAAAAGAAGAATTGTATCAAAATCAGTAAGAAAAAAATATTATTTAGGAGAACAAACTCTCAATTGGAGCGACAGAAGAGCTAAAAACTGCTCTGTATCTCTAATTTGGGCTTACTATTAGTATTTGAGACAATGAACATAGAAAAAACAACTTTTTCAAAACTATAAGTTGCTTCCGATGGAAAACGGAGTGACTTCGCAAAAAAAATATTTCGAAAAATTCGAACGCGACGCAGCAAGCAACGCGTGCAGTGGTCCACTGTTGCACTATATCGGGTTTTTTTTTCTGTCTTTCTTGCATTTTTTGCTATTGAAAACTTAATAGATGAGCGCATGGAAAAATTAACTCAAATGCCAACAAAAACCACAAAGTATTGCAGTTGAAATGGCCGAAAAACCAGAAAATCGATAAGCAATGTCAAACCGCCTCTACGTTCTACTTGCTGGATTTTTGTTTTTGACAACTTTCGGGTTAACAGGTCTCATTGTCCTTCCAGTCAGTGTCATATGTTTCTTCTCTGGGTATCAAAAATAATAGTAGTTTTCCTTCATTAAAATTAAAATGTTCAGATTTTTTTACATTGTCTATCAAACGGGTTTGGAGAAATCAGGAAAACTCGAGGAAAGCTTTCTAGAAAAATTGCATAGATTCAAATTTACATCTGGAATCGAGCAGCTATTGAAAAACGGAAAAAGACTCGAAGATCAAAATCAGTATGTCGAAGTACACTCAATGAGCAACTCATCACAACTAGATAATGCGCTAGAGACGGTAAATGATTGCCCAACTGACCAAGAGTATTCAAATTAAGAACATTCAGATTCTTGATAACATAATTCGAGATTACATCGGATTTTGGTACAAAAATCTTTCGAATGATAAAGTTTTCGAGCAGAGTTTGAAACGAACTTCTCGTAGATCAATTGCTTCCCTGACACAATGGTGAGTAAACGCAATATATGTTGGAATTTCGAAATGGTTATCCTGAAGCCTTCGACAAGTTGATTGGGTTCCTTTAATAACCAGAGATGTTGTCGATGATTTCGCTTCACATTTGCGTCTCTTCCGAAAAGCACAAGAAAGGACAGCATTTCAAATCAAAGAGGACGGTAATCCTATTCTTCATCTGAAATCATCTGTTAAAGTAAGACATTCACTTCAGGAAAACAGAGAACTGCGGAAGATTTAGATGCTGAGTTGCTGAGCAACTTTTTTGATTTCGAGCTGGAAATGGAAAAATCCTTGTGTAGGGACTTACTTTCAACAACACCACACTATGAAAATGGTACATTACATCTGTTTACTCAAATTAAAACTTCGGGTTTTAGCTTATCTTCACGACTTAGTCGATATTATTCTTTATCTTGTGATGCCACCGGAAGATTTTAGATGTCGCCCTTTACGATTTTTGCTTCGAGAGATAGTTGGTATGCTTGGGACTTATTTATACTTGCTATTGAAGTCGATTCATTTTCAGTTCGTAAAGTGATCATTCCTACTCTGGATTATCTGTCTAATCCAGATGAAATATTCCAATTGATCGTTTGGCTGCTGAGTGAAGTGGAGCCAAGACCGGACGATTTCGCAGCATGCATAGCAAATTCTACCAACATTGACGAGCTAGAAGCAGTGTACCAAGCTGTTATTGAAGAAAAAACGGTTATGAGAGGGAAGGATTCCGGAGGAGAGCAAGGTTTGTTCTCAAAATTGATACATTTACGAAGAGAATCTTATAGATGCGTTTGTCAAACAACAATTGTCCAGTCTTCACTTTATCGAGACTCTTGTGCAAAAACGAATCGCATTCATGGAGTCGAAAGATTCTTCATACCTGGTAAAAGAAAGGCGTTAGGCGTGATTGAACTTAATATTTTTCAGTCAAAATTTGGAGAAGATAGTGATCAACTTGTACAGCTTCCTCTCCATGTAATTCTCACAAACTCGACAGCTCTTTCTCAGTTTTGCGAGTTCCTGAAGTCAGCTGGTGGCCAAAATTACATAGATTTCTACTTGGCTATTGAGGTTGTTTGTTGTTCATTCATCTGAAACTATAACATTTCTTAGGGCTTCAAAGTATCGGTAGAACATCAAATGCGATCACTTTCGAAAGGAGAACTGAGCGAATCAGATGCTTATGAGACAGTTAGAGAAGCTGCAAAGTATATGTATGATCAATATTTATCTGAAGAAGTAATACGATTTGAATAATCGCTAACAAAAACTGCATGGTATAAGTTTCAGGCGATCACTAGAGTTCCTCTGGACGATGCGTTTATCACCAAGTTCCTGCAATATTTGAAAAACGACGAACCTCACGATGTCTGGTTTGAAGCGATTCAAGAGAAAGTCTACGATGTATTAAAAACTGACGATCATTTCTTCCCGGCATTCAAAAAGTCCCAGGCGTATGTCAAAATGTTGCTCGATCTCGGAATCATTGACGAGGTTTGCAAATCTTCCATAAATGGAAAAAACTTGAACATTTCAGGACCAAAACGACCCAACATTGTCTGAATGTGAGTCAGTAACATCGTTTTCATCACAGGAAAGATCTGATGATGGATCTCGTTGTGATTCTGCTCTCAAGAGTATGCCCCTTGATATGGACCAATCCGCTCCATTAGAAGGAGAACCAGTGATGACTGCAACTGTAGAAACACTCGGAATAGGTCATCAAGGAAAGCAAACATATGCTTTGTACAACGTACGAGTTAGTAGATTTGTTGATGGGACAGAAGTTAGTAGTTGGAATATTATCCGAAGATATTCAGACTTCCACACGCTTCATCAAGTTTTAACGCAGAAGGTAAGCTTTCCTTTCAACAAGAAATAGTTTGTATTACACCAGTATTGCAGTTCCCGAAACTAGCGACTCTCTCGTTCCCCGGCAAGAAGACGTTCAACAACTTAGACACTCAATTCCTCGAAAAACGGACAAAAGCTCTCAATTTATACTTGTCCTGCATTCTCCAGCCATCACTTCTCCGTAATTATCCTGACATGGATCGACACGTTTTCGACTTTCTTTCACAGAAAAACTATGCTAATACGGATCCAATGGCCAAAAAGTTCATGTCTGCTATGTTTGATCCTATAAGAAGTGGTGTGAGAGCTGTTGGAAATACAGTTATGTCGATGCCGGATCAAGTTTTTGAAGGAGTTACAAAAATGGGCGCTGGTATCAATAATGCTGCGAAAACTATCATTGTAAGATCTCTCTAGTGGTACTTTTAGTTTGCCTAACACATATTTTATGTTACAGAATCCGATTGGCAGCATCAACACATCCTCAATTAGACCTCCCGTAATGGAGACCGATAGAGTTGCTGCTTCACTCTCAGACACTGTAGGATTTGGAATATAGGTTAAACTGTATTCATCACTGAACTTACAGGAAGCAGAAAATATTCCACTCCGAGTGCTTGTTTTGGTTGTCAGCGAAGTGTTTGGAGCTCAAGGAAGTGCATGGTTTCGACGTCAATTAGTCACTGTAATCAGGCACATTGTGACTCCATTTGGAACATCGATCAACAAGAGAATCGTAGATATTGTTAACTGGCTAACAAGTGAGCAACAAGTTGGTGGTTATCTGAATTCCTTCAAGTATGGTTAGCTCGTGTTTCCAATCAGAAAGTTTTTTTTTTCAGAAAATCTATGTGGCCTAATGGAGAATTAGCTACCGATTACGTCGAGAGGCCACCTGAATTTCATCATAAAGCCAGACTCTTGGCAAAAACACTCATGATGTCTTCCCTTCCAGACGAATTGCGAATTATTTTAGGAGCAAACGTTAGCTATAAAGTAGGTTAAACTTTTAGTACTATTCATTTTCTACCGAGCAAAAAATTATACTCACTATCTTCAACAGTAGTCTTCGAAAAATATAGTCCATTGTTTCAGGGAATCAACACAATATCAGAAGCATTTCAAAACAAACATTTGAATCGACGTCTACTCTACGTGATTTTCGAACGGCTTCTAATTAAAGTGTTCCCTTCGAATCGATTCGAAAAGATTTTCTCCCAACTTCATTCCAAATCACCGAGAACCAAAAAAATTTAAAGAGAAACAATAAATACCGTGGTTGAGAAGAACTTGAGAAAAAGAAGAAATGTTTGTAACACACAAGCTTTTTTTTTCCAAATTTTCCACTTTCTTCTCAACGCCTTGATTGTGATAGTTCAAAGTTCAGTAGTGACGCTTGTCCACTTTTCTCACTTTTCTGTGTAAAATTCCACCTTTTGTCATTTTTTACCGGTAATCAATTGATACTTGCTTTTATTCCAATTTGATGTTCTTCAAATTTGAACGTCTTGATATAAAATTGTCAGTTACGCTGTGTCTTTTCTAATGACAGGTTAACTACACGAAAAACTCAAGCCCGCTGTTCCATTCAATTGGAAAAATCTCAGAAAAAAATTTATCTGAAATTAAGACTTTGGACTCCTCTGAAGGGTTTGATCCCAGGGCTAGACTGGCAGATCACCAAAATCGATACCGGCCATGCTACGCAGCGAGACACTGCATCCACCTATATACGAAGTCTTGAATTTTCTGTACATGGTTTTTTGATTGCAAAACTAATCGTTCTCTGCTGCAATTAAATCAATTTAGCCATATCCTTGAAGAGACAACTTTTCAAAACAGTTTTAGATTTGAACAAGGCAACTCACTTTGACTGATACTTCCATTCAATCCGAGCATCTTCCGATTTCTTTTTTGTGAATCCTTGTCGCTTCATCTTCTTGTGATTCATCCATTTCTTTCTTATTCTATGTTTTCTCTTCTTTCTCCACACGGTAACCACCAGATACTGTTAGAGGCATACTCTACCAGATTGCGTTTACCGGTATTATTGTTTCTTCATTCTTCATATTCAATTTCTTTCTTCTCACGGCACCACACCATACACTGATTAAGAAGATCATCTGACACTACATGTCTATCACGGATTGGCTTTTACTTTGAATTAGTCTCTATTTATCTTCGACTGTTTTGAAATTTTGACCAAAAAAATAATAAAACGTTGAACGAAAGTGCAGTAAGAATAGACAACATGTATCAAAGGGTTATAAAAAGCCTCTCACTAGATTGGACATCGTAGGTATCCGAACTAATATCAGGAGTTGTGGGTACCGGAATTATCTTCTTTCAATTTCTTCATTCTTCTCACGGCATCCACCCATTTGCTGATAGAGGTATACTCTACCGCATTGGGGATACCGGAACTTGTCGAACTTCTTCCATTCTTCTTCTCATCTCCTCCAGATTTCGACTTTTCTTGTCGTTGCATCTTCTTCGGAAGGGTGTGTTCTCAAGTCGTGGATTTTCCTGACGGCATTCAACGACATCCTGAAACCATTTTCTTCACTCAACATAATCATAGACGAATAAAACTAACGTTTCGTTGTCCTCAACAGTCTCGTCGAAAATCTTCTTTCTCTCTTCCAAGTCGTTTCCAGAGAGTGTGCATTTCAACGATTTCAGTTGGGAGAACTGAAAAAGGTTATTCACTGGAAGATTCAGATTCAACGAAAAAAAAAGTGTTCTGAGAAGGAATGTAAAAATCAATAATCCCAAAGAGATAAGAAGAGGGGAGAGTGAATGAGGACGTTTGATCTACCATGTCCGCAATGGTTCCTTTGTGAAAAAGTATTAGATATATTTTTACCGCTCAGCAATAGATATTTGATCTCCAAAAAGGAATTGAGAATTTCAAGAATAAAGTTGCAAATCTTGTTTTCAAAAGCTGCTTCTTGTACAACAACACATTGAAAGGTCATCAAAATCCCATCACAGCCTATGAATTAATAACTACAATTTTTTGATATTCAAAGAAATAAACAGAACTTTCCATAGCCGTCTTCCTTTTTATCCACATAATCAATTTGAATAATGTGTTCTATCGTTCACAATAACTTGAAAAAAAATCTGTTAATAAAACAAAACCTTCTTTCAAAGTCAAATAAATACAAACATTCACAAAAAATGTACAGTAAAACTTCAGTTATTTCGGAACATCAAGTCTATAAGATGGAGGAGAGGAGGAATTTGAAAACGGAGGAGATGGATGAACCATATTGATGATCTTCGAGAATGGATTCATATGCCGGGAAATCGCAACGGCGGTTGGAGGTGCTTGGGAGTTTTTGGTGGGACTGGAATGAAAAACTTATTCTTTGGTATACTGCCAAAAATATCTCCTATTCAAGAAACTCCGAAAGAAAAACCAAAAAACTAACTGGCACCAATACATCATTCCCTTCTCATCATCTGGCCCTCCAGTTTCAACGAAGGACAAGAGTCGTGACAAGTATTAACTATTTCTATTCCAGCCGACATATTTCTGTCTTCTGTGTCCCGCGTATGCAACAAAGAGTTTTCCCCTTGAAACTGATCCCGTCTTCTCTTCCTTAAAAATCGAGAATTTCATTTTTCTATTTTGAAACTCAAACATTGCTCTTTTTTGCGCTCTAGGTCGTCGCCCAACCACCCTATGATCAGTGGCGCCGTCCGAAAGAACATGCAGACGGCGGTCAAAACGTTTTGCACTTTCTCTCCCTCTACATATCTTTCTCTGTTCGGGAGGATCGTGTGAGAAGAGAGAGAGAATCGCTGTGTTCATTCATTCATCATGTTCTTCTCACTCTCTTCATTGCCTGTCAAATTCGTGTTGTATGTGTGTCCAGCAGTCCCTCGGCGCAATAGGAAAACGGAAACAAAAAGAGCTGCTGCTGCTGGTGTTGTTGGTGCTCCGCGCGCAGAAACGGACAGTTCTCCCATTTCTCTTGCTTACCTCTCAATGCATACACATTTGACACGTGTCGGTCAATTTCTCTGTGCTCTGTATGAGCTACAACACTCATCGAGCGACTCCCTAACATCTCTTCTTAGCATCCGGTCATTCCGGTTGCCCTTCCCTTGATTCTTCTTCTTCTCTTGCACTGAAGGCCTCTTGAAAGAACAGGGAAAGCCTTTGCTCTCTCACTCGAGTTCGACTGTTCTTACCCCACGTCACGGGCCGGTGATCCCCGTGCAGTTATGATTGGTCCCGCTTTAATTTTCAGTTTTTATCTAGTTACGACTGTTGTCAAGTCACAACCTTCTGCCGATGTTTTCCGTAGTTTTGCTGGATATATTCCTGAAGAGCATAGAGTGATACATCATGAGTGGCAAAACTCAGGTTATTTGTTTCAGTCATTCACTAATTGAAATCTAGTAGTTTTCAGGAAAGTTCCAAGGAGACATTGACGGCGTGGATCCAAATTTGTTGAAGCTTGCAGTAAGTTTCAAACATTTCAATTAGAAACCCTAAAAAACCCTTACAAAACTAATTCATAGAAGAAAAAAAAACTAAAACCAAGTGATTTCAGGAAGGACCTGTTCTGTTCAATGCTCTGAAAAATAAACAATTGACATGGGAAAACGGACTGATACCATACGAGATGGATTCGGCTTTCTGTGAGTGAGTAGTTGTCTGAAAAGAATTTAAAACTCTGCTTTTTTATTCGAGAAACATTTATATCTCATATCATGATTTGCAGCTCCTAATGAAGTGAAAATTCTTGAAAAAGCCTTCGATAGTTATCGTCGGAACACGTGCATCCGATTCGAAAAGCGGGAAGATCAAACTGATTATCTGAATATTGTTAAAGGCTATGGGTTAGTTTTTTGATAGACTTTGAGAAATGATTCGAGGAATGAATTCAGATGTTATTCGCAAGTCGGTCGAACAGGCGGTAAACAAGAAATTTCTTTGGGGCGTGGATGTTTTTTCCACGAAATCATTGTACACGAACTGATGCACTCAGTTGGGTTTTGGCATGAACATTCAAGAGCAGGTGAGTTGTTGCTCCAAATCTGTTGATAAAATTGTACAATTTCAGACCGGGATGATCATATTCGTATATTGTGGGATAACATTCTGCCTGGAATGAAATCACAATTTGACAAAATTTCTGCTGTGTTACAAGTAAGTAGTATCCAAAACGGAAAGTGATCAAGATCCATTCCAGCAATAGAACAAATTATAACCGTAATCCATGTAGTCAAATTTGCTTCTTCAAGGGGAATGATAATCAAAGCAATGAAACAAGCACACGAAAATTAATTTTAAACACTAATAAACCGGACAAACATACGCTGTTTGCATAATGCCATCGACAGATCAATAGATTACGAATCTACAAAAAAACCAGTTTTCTGAGGAGCTTGGTTTTTCGGTACACAATTTATCATCTTCCAATAAGTGAATGACTCATATGTTCCAACTTATCTCACAATTCCAAAACAATCACTTAATGAATAACTAATTGATTTTATCGGGTAGTTGCTCTGCAATATTTTGCAGAGGAAATAAAAATACAATAAGTCTACAAACAGTATGCTTATAAAAGCTTGTTCAGGGTGTTGGGCGTTTTTCAAAAACTGCTTTATTCAAGTTTACATACATTTTTCTGAAACAAAACTTCGAAAATACCGGTGAAAACTTTTCAATGAACCCAAAAGTTTCTAAAACATGGTTCTACTCTAAAAATGAACTTTTTTTGAAAACGATTCGACTAACATGAACTTGGCTTTCAGGATCTTCAAGGAGAAAATTATGATTATAAATCAATTATGCATTATGATAGTACAGCATTCTCAAGAAATGGACGAAACACTTTAGAAACTGTTGAAGATGGGTTTACGCAAGTGATCGGAACTGCTCAAGATTTATCCCCCATGGATATTGTCAAGGTAAGTCTAAACTAAATCTTCTGGAATCAAACTCAAATTCAGATCAACAAGTTATACTCATGCAAAGCAAAGAAAAAAGAAAAAATGCGAACAACCACTGAAGAGCCGAGTAAATTGCTGCCGAATATTACTGATAAAAAAAAAGTGGAATCTGGAGAAAGTGAGTATTCCTCAGTTTTAAGAACAATGAGATTCTACGCTGCTTGATTTTATTATCTGCAAAAGCTTTTGGTGTTTCATCTATGATGATTCAAATGTAGTTTCACTTTTTCAATCAAAAAGAGTACGGAATTGAATGAAAGTATTCTTTCTTTCTACAGAATGTGTCGACCATTTTGCCGATTGTCCCCATTTCGCACAGTATTGTACACGTGCTTCCTTCTTTTTCGTCATGAAATCGTATTGTCCATTTACATGCAAGCATTGCCCTGGTGATAGAAAACTCAAAAAATCGGGATAATCATGATATTGTTTTCATTGTTTTGTATGTTTTCATATTTTCCGTTTTCTTGTTCCATGACGTGTCTTATACTGTGATTCCAGAAAAAAAACCAATTTTTCTTGTATATTTTGAAAATTCGAAAAAGATATAGAGTATTTATTTTTATGTTCTCCAAATAAAAACTATAAATAAAGACATTGTGCCAGCACATCATAACTGAAGAAAAATAAACAGGAAACACGCAAGTTGGAAAAATTTCATATTTGCATTCAAATTTTTTCCCTAGAGTCGTTCGAGGCGATGACAAAAAGATGAAATTTATGCCCAATTACATCTCCAACATCACATAGAAAAGACTCATTTATATTCGGAATTCTAAACTCATATTGAAAAATTTTCCGATGATATCTTCGTTTTCTTCTATTTTTTATTCAGTTTCTCTCCATTCCGACTCTTTCCTCTTCTCCTTTTCAAGCTCACCATTTATCCTCTCTCTTTTTTGACTAATGTTTCTCGCGTTGAAATAAAACGAAAGAAAGGTTCGCTATGAATATCTTATCTCAGTGCTTGGAATTTCTTTCATTTTTGTTCAAATTGTTTAGATTTCTCTGTAAAGTGTTCTAATTTTATCAAATTACATTTGCTAGAAGTTTAGGTATCATTGCTGGGAAAGGTTTCCCTATTAGGCTGTACTTGCAAAAGATATTAGTTTACCCTATTCTTGTACGAATTTTTGGAATGAAATTAACGTTCAGAAAACTATATGGGAAGGTTTCGAGTTTTAGAACTACATTAGAATACTGGAAACTGGGTGCCAAATCTGTTTTGGTTCATTCCATTGAGTGTCCTCCGCTTTCTCTCTTTTCATCCTCTCATGTTTTTCATTTTGCCGTTGGGTTGACAAAATTGGAAAAAAGCGAATGTCCCCTACTGTGTATTTTATTTGTATTATTTTATGTGACAAATGTAAAACACTCGATTCACTTCTTTCTTTCTATAGAAGTTCGATGTTGAATATTTCAGTAATGATAAATTCTATTCGTGATCCTTTGTATTCTATAGAAATCCGTTTCATTTTAGATGTTCTGTCTATTGTTTTTCTCACTCTCCTCCTCGAATCGTTTCGGCAGTTTTATAGGCGAACACATAAAATTGTGGAAAAACTGTGAAAAGATAAAAAGCCAGAGAATAGAACAAAAGGAAAATATAATAGCCGAGAGATGAAAGGAATAATATTTCATGGGAACTCCAACCAATACCAAAACCGTTTCGTCGGTTATTTCTTTGCTTTCCCAATTTCTTCTATTCCAATCTATAAAATATACTTCAACGGTATTCTTTTCAGTTCTTGCATATTATTTGATCAGCTTCTGCTCATTTCTTTTTTCCTACTGTTTGCCATTTGTTTCTATGCAATGCCATTCGTTGCGAAATATCCACAAATGTATGGACTACTGTTAAAACTCATGAGAAAGATCCTCTAACGTTTTTGAATTCTGAGAAATCCATCATCTATAGATTTCTACAAATTCACATCCAGTTTGGATATGTCATTTCAGATTCTCATGATCATAAAAACCATTCTGCTGCAATGTCTCTTTCTTCTTTTTGATTATTTTTCACTTTCTGTTCTGTGAAGAGACATATTTGTACGCTTTATCGAATAGAGTTGGACCAAGATATCAACATTTCCAACTCTCTCTAAATTCAACACTTACCAGTGTCCAAGCTCAATAAACTTTTAACCATTGTCTCATGACACTGGAACGTGTTCTTAAAATTCGAAATCAAGGTAGTTGAAAGAACATAGGTTTCATTACTTTTACCATAAGAAATCATACGTCTTAATACAAATAAAGAAAAAAATTGGGGTTTGAAAATGATGATGCACTCCACTTTCCTATTGAGACGCGCTCACAGTGACACTATTCCAAAGCTTTCTTGAAATCAAATTACGCCATTCTCTTCCCAACGTTCCTTTTATTTCCTTCATCCAAACGTTTCTTGATGCTTTTTTTGTTTTTCAGTAGAATGGGGTCGGAGACAAATTCATCGTCAGAGGAGTCCATCTTTCATGAACAAGTAAGTTTTTTATTCTAAATTTGAAAAACTCATTTTATACCTACAAAAGTGTGTGACTGATTTTGGAGAATCCGATCATCAGAAACTATCCTACATCGTGTTCAGAAGAAGTGCTATTTTTTGAGAGCAGTTCAGTTATTGTGTTTGCATTTTTTGTTTTCAGTTGTGCTTTTTGGTTTTCTTTGAGTGAAATGTGATTATACACTTCTCCATTTCTTTTCTCTCTTGTCGGATGTAGTATCATTTGAGACATTTCCGTTTCCCTTTTCCATTTGAACAACGTTTTTTCAGACACGAAAATTATTCCGATTGTGTGACACCCAAAACGTTGGTCTGATTGGGAAGGTATGTTTTTTTTTCATTCTAATTGAAAATACTATAATTGAATTTGAATGATATTCCAGGCAGATCTCAAAGTGCTCGTTGATTTGATTCCACTTGATGATCTCCAGAAAATATCTCGTTTCATCGGCGATCAGAGAGTGAATGAGCCTGCGTTTTGTAGAATTCTTAGTGAGTGGGGCGGGTTTCACAAATATTGGAATAAAAACATTTCTTGTTATTCAGAAGCTATTGTCAGTCAAGCACTACAAAACGATATGACGAGGATTGAAGCACAGGTTAGCTGTAAATATTTTTCATTCTTTTTATAACTAGAGGCACTTTTCCAGATCCCAGTTTTCGATATAAATCAACACTTACAAGAAACAAGTCTGGAAGAGGAAATGCGTGCAATTGAGAGAAATAGAGAGTACCTAGATGACCCATTGACAAAAATCTTGAAGTGAGTTACGGAGAAATTCTTTCATCTGATGTCTCTGGCGCCTTACAGAAAAGAGCTGGAAGACATAAAGCAGTATGAAGAGACTCAAGCTCAACAGGATGCATCAATTGATAACATTAAGATCAAGAAGCCGCTATACCGTCCAATTCAACCCGAATCAACAATTCCAAAAGTTTCATCATTGGCTGAGGAACTTAACGCGTTGCAAAGCAAACCAGTACCAAAAGAAGATTTTGAGGAGGAGCTCACCCAACCCGATCGAATTTTCAAAGTAGTTTTCGTTGGAGATTCGGCAGTGGGGAAAACTTGTTTCTTGCATAGGTTCTTATTTCAATAGCCACAAAAATGTAATATGATTCATTGAAGGTTCTGCCATAACCGCTTCAAACCACTATTCAATGCAACGATTGGAGTTGATTTTACAGTGAAGACCATGAAGATTCCTCCGAATAGAGCCATTGCGATGCAACTTTGGGACACTGCCGGTCAAGAGAGGTTGGTCACACAAACAGATTGTCACCAAACAACCACAGTATAATTTCTAATCGTTCATTTCTTCAGATTCCGTTCAATCACGAAACAATACTTCCGTAAAGCAGATGGTGTTGTTCTAATGTTTGATGTGACTTCTGAACAAAGTTTTCTCAATGTTCGGAACTGGATTGATTCCGTTAGAGCAGGTGTTGATGAGGCAACTGTAATGTGTCTTGTTGGAAACAAAGTTGATCTTTTTGGGAATGACATCGCTAGAAGTGGAGTCTATCGAGCAGCAGAAAAATTAGCGTTGGTACGTGATTCTCTCTGAGAAAAATAGAAAAAAACCACTATCACGTTCATCGTAAAATTTTTGCAAAACTCATTAAAAATCCATGCATTTTTTCAAGATTAGTTTTAATCGAAATGGTTTTTACAGGAATTCAAAATACCATTCTATGAAACCAGTGCTTACACGGGATATGGAATTGAGAACTGTATGCGGCAAATGGCAGAGTATGATGCATACATAACTGCTCGTTACTAAAATCAGTTTTCAGAAGTCTTCAACGTAGAGAGGACAATCATCTTGAAGAAGCACTGAAATTGGACATGAATTCAAACTACAAAAAGAGAAGTTGGTGTTGCATTTGATTTTTCATCCGAATGGGTCAAGGGATTTTTCGTTTAGATCAAAATACACAAATCTGTGATATGATTATATTTTCTAATTAAATATTTGATTCTACATTCGCATTTTAAATCATGTTTTTGTGTCTTGTAATACTCTTCTCTGATTTCAATTGAATAAAGTTGTTCCTGGTTAGTTGATCAAAGAATGGAGTCATATTTTCATTATCTTTCCTGATACATTAGTATTTTTCAGAGAAAAACGACACACTTTTGATAAATCATAAGATTGTAAAAACCTGGGTTCCTGTAAGTTAGTGTCAACAGACACATTTTTTTTGAAATTGAATACAATAAGGAATAGAAAAAATATCAATAAAAAAGAGCAAAGATGATGTATTTTCTGATTTGCATAACAATAAGCTTTTGTTAGTTTTTTGTATGTTTCTCTATTCAAATTTTTCATATATCATGTTCATCTCGCTCGATCAACTCAATCAACTATAAAAGTGTCTAGCTATCATTCTCTTATCACAAACTGACTGAAATGAAATTCTATTTTCTGATTTTGCTTTCATACTTTCTGATCCTTCAAAAAGTTTCATATACCGTAAGTCCTTGTTAATTTATGATAGAAGTTTAAAGCGGATAGTTACAGGCAGCGTATGTAACGAAAAATGTAACTGTTGACCGAGCAGTGGATCAAATGTTACTCAACATTGAAAGCGCTGTCAAACACCGGAACGCAACACACTTTGGAATATTCTTTTCTCCTCAATTCGATTCTGAATGTATGTGGAAGTTTGTTGAGTTCAAAAATGGATCGTGGAAAAAATGTCGGAATATTAAATTGGACTTGTAGAGTTACGTCACCAATCACATAGTTTCATCATCTGGAGATTAATATTGTCTTCATGATTTAGATGATTGAGTGGATAAAATAAAAAGTGTATTTGTAAAAAAGTTTTATTGGAATCAATCAATACTAAATTTTATATAAAGGTTATATAACAAATAAGATGAAAAATCCAAAAAAATTGAAATGAAGTATAGAAAAATAACTGATATACATTTTCAGCCTGGTTTGACCGTTATTACTCTGAGCTCGCCGAACCTCAATTACACTCTTTTGTGGTAGGTCTTCCTTTTATCCCAAGAATTAGATGGGTCGTTCTATGAAATCGTTACAGCTTCGTCGTTTTGGGCACGTTGACGCTCGAGGAAAGGATTTCAAATTCAAGTTTTCCGAGTCACACAATGTCACTGGACGGCTTTTACTTCGTTCTTTTGTGGCCTGGACCAAAGGAACACCAACAAATTTTCTTGCGATTCAAACAATTCGATATTATGGAGAGTATTTTTTTTTATGGGAAAACACTCTTGATTGCAAAATATACATTCGTTTATTGTGTTGTCTGGGATGATAATAAATATGTTATTGTGATTGATAGTCAGGGTGAACAGCACTAGGGTTTCTGGTGCAACAGAAT
Organism: Caenorhabditis brenneri; assembly: GCA_000143925.2. Lineage (NCBI taxonomy): Eukaryota > Metazoa > Nematoda > Chromadorea > Rhabditida > Rhabditidae > Caenorhabditis > Caenorhabditis brenneri. The sequence continues at coordinate 875,874 of GL379808.1, forward strand.
ATTGATTTGAAAGTGGCCACCACATTTCTTTTGTTACAACAAAAATAGGAGAATTGAAGTATTATAGGAGTCATGATGATATCAATTCCAACCGACAGAACGATGACGACGATTAGTGAGATCTTACTCCTATATAAATACAGAGAGAACAAAGATCCTATCTGCAAAATGATTTCCTAACTTTCAAACATTTTTTTAAATACCAGTTTTAGATGTCACCAGAAGAAATGCTATCCAGGTGATATATTGTTCACATTTTCCCATTTGATTCCTAGGAGAGATCTTCAAATTTCGATTATATAGCAAGATTAGAAAAGATAAACTGGACGAAAGAATTACGAAACTTGAAAATACCACAGCCACCGTCTGAAAGAAGACGATTTATTCTTCGATAAACATCATTTTATTTATCCATGGTAAATAAAATGATGTCATAATCCATGGCCTCATACTTGAACTTCTGTTGGTCATCATAATTTCGATGAGTCAAATACAAACTCCTTAATATTATTCTGAATCGCCTTCACTTTGTTCATTATAAAACAGTGAGCTATTTAGGGTGATATTTAGGACTATTTTTTTTAAAATTTTTTCTGCTTTTAATTCTTTGTGTAAAAACTCACCGCATACCTCACGAAGATCATCGTTGTCTCTCGTTCAGAACACTTTGACGCGACACATGATAAAATAGACAAGATGGTCACAGTTTCTTTGACCGAAAAAACAACGTAAATTAATGAAATCCATTTGTGAATAGTTTTCTGAGTTGCTAAGACAAACCGTTCCGAGGAAGGAAAAAAGTTGAGAACACAGTTTTGAATAATCAAAATTGAAACCAAAAACTGGTTTGCTTGTACTATGGCATGAAGTAAAATAACAATTAAAAAAGCAGGTAATAACGCCAAGAGGGTGTCCGCTCTGAAAATTTGGCTGAAGTCTGTCGTTTTCAGAAGAAACTCTTACAAGCGCTCATTGCCAAAATAGTATACTAACCATAAGAGAACTGTCAACAATATAAGCAACTTATACATTAACTTCACAACTTTGTAGAAATGATTAGCAAATACATAGATAGCTGACTAAAGAAATTGAAAATTGCATATTGATTGAAGTATATTGTCGTGACTAATGTCACGATCATTTTTCAGAATAGGGTCATAACCAATACTCCATCATGTTCCACTTACATTTTTATCCCTCTCTTGATTGATATTGTTAAAATAGATGTAAAAGGGAAGAAAAAGTGAAAAAGAAAGGGAAACAATCGCAAAAGTTATACAAAACGCATATATTTTCGTCCATCCAACTTCGGCAATGAGAATAATAAAGAAAATATCCAACGGAACCGCAGGAGCGTCCATTTTTCGAGTTGTTCGAATGAGGGATCAAGACATATTTTTTGAGACAATATGATTAAAGAAGTGGTAGGGTGACTATTAGGGGAATAAATTGAATTAACCTATAACTCAATATGAATTTTTCATTGAAACCAGGTACGTAGATCAAGAAGTGTTATTAAAGGATCGAATTGAGTACCAGTGGAAAGATTTCTAACAATTGAGAAAGTCGTGATCATCATCGTCATCAAAAGTTTCTTCAAAAGTCTTTATTTCAAGATCACAAAAATCAGAAGGAAGCAACATCGCTCGAGATACGCAGCGACAAACCGAAACTTTAATAATTTCCAGGCCAATTCAGAGTTTAAATCTTCTCTCTCTCTCTCTCTCTCTGCATACTCACTTGTTTTCACATCGAAATCTCATAAACTGAATCAATTAAAAACTAAAGAAAAAGATTTTAGCGAAAATTACTGTACTACAAAATTTTTTCATTTTTTGCAACGTACTATTCTCGGAATAAGTGTTCAGATCGTAACACCGAAAAATGCACCAGGATCCCGGAGCGGTTTCTAATGTACCCCAGTGAATTGGGATCAAAACCTCCAAAGCTGGAGAAGCTCAATGTTTGAAAATTGCAGAAAGTGTATTGAATTTCTACAACAAATTTCCAAGACGGAGCATTCGAAGATGGGGATTACAATATTTATTGACGACGGACTCATAATGTATATGTTGCTTTTATTTGACAATTTAATCGCGAACGATTTTGGAACATATTCAGTAGGAACGAGAATCAAAGGAAGGAATCATCATTTGTTGATGATTTCTCATTGAGAAGGTAGGTTTCCGTGCAGACTGATGCTGAAGTTAATTATCGGATTTCTCGTTAATCTCATGAAACACCTTACATTCCGTCTCCGAAGGTTTGATTCTTATCTGTTCGCGAGCCAACAAGTTCGTTCTGACTTTTGGTTCATTGGTTTCGTTCGAATAATGAGCAAGAGAACGTGGAGATGAAAAGCACGGCATCAGATCGGAGAGGCCACTGCAAAACTAACTTACAGTCCTGGACAGTTTGAAGGAAAACATGTTTTCGATTAACACAAGACATGGCTTCAAACCTGTTTCTTAACCAGTCGTTTGCTTCATAGATTTTTTGTTATGTAAACAAAGATACTAGACTGCTTACTGTAAGTGGCATGGGATTCGAAAAGCTATAAACATAACATTTTGATATAATAGCTTTCCTTTCTCGAGCATGCTTTTTAAAGCATTAAAATGATAGGCAACAGACAACCCACGCATTGGTTTTTTCCCAAAATTCGGAAAACTTACGTCTTTACCATCTCACGGAATTTGTCAGAGAACACCAAATACACGAAAAATGATAGCGAGACATTGCAAAGACCAAGAAAAACGGCTAAAACAGGCACTTCATTGTAATGGCCCTTGGAGTACTAGCTTACCAATAGTGTTCCAAACACATATTGCGGGTTCATTAGTAACAGCTGGTCCAAAAATAGTTGCGTACAAGAATACAGGAATTGGAGGAAGTTCAGCAATCAATTGGAGTCCGGTAGTTATGAGAGTGATGCGAGTAACACATCGTTTTTCAGCACTAAGAGCATTGATGATATTGAATGAACGAATTTCGGAGACTTACGTGAAGTGGGAGACAAAGTCGGTTTTTTTCAAAACAAGTTTCCACAAAATGGATGCCGCCATAAATAATAGGAGTCCCATTGGAACGATGATTGCAAGTAGCAGGTTGGCAAAGGTGTGAACTTTCTCGAGACAAACCATTATGAAAGCTGAAAATACATTTTTTACTTGGAGTTGAACTGTGAATAAACGTTTATTAGAACTTGGTATACCTTCAGAGGCATGAATCGTTGGAATAACTCGATTACAGTGAGTCGACATAGTGACGCTTCGATTGAATTTGTACATCAATGCTAATAGAGCTCCAACCGAGATGATAATCAAGTAACTTCTTGATAGATTCTTTTTCGTACACAAACTCTTTGAGTGAGATGGGAAGAAAACGTGAAGATAGCATTCAGCAGTCATCAGAACAGTTAGCCTATGGAATTTACATATTCTAGCCTCTATCAACTTTTTCATGTCTTTCGATATTTTTAACTCACCACATAGCGCAAAATCCGAAAAGATTGACAAGATAAATCTGATAAGGATAATAGATCCAATAGAGTTCATCAATATAAGATCCAGAATCCCATGCGGAAATGATTCTCAAAGCTTGTGGAAGCATGCATATCAAAGTTAGAGAGTTCATGAGCTGAATGAAAGTTTGATATGGAAGAGTAGAAACAAATTATTTGAAACATTTCACTCTTTAGCCTTACCAATCTAGTACACAACATTCTGATAGCAATGTAGTACTTGATATGATCCGAGTTGTAAATCAGAAGGTTAACCACATTTCCAAACAATGCGAGAAGGAATACAAATATGAATCCATATCCCACAAGCCATGTGTACAAGGAACGATTTTCGCAAGAATTTGCTATACGATCACACTCCTCTTGTTGGGCTCTATTGATTTTATCAATCAATTCTTGTAGTGGATCATTCTCGGATTCAATAGGTGGTAAAGTAGAGGCAGCCGTGACGTTCACGGAGACAGATACCACTTGAAACATGAGTCGCTAAAACAGAAATCCTTCTTTAAGAAAGCAAAAGTTGAAAATGAAATCTTTCACTCTAATTTGGAGAAGAAGAACGTTTTGAATGTTTTCTTAGGGAGTTATATAATGCTTTCTCCGTGTTTGCTGTATCCTAATTTACAATGATATGAAGCACATGTTTTTATCCATTTTACTACTTCTCATACTCTATTCATGTATAAAAGGAATCGTTTTGATATCCAGTTAGTAAGTGTATGATGAGCTGAGTACAAGCAGAGACCATCAGAAATACGGTCATACTTCAACTTTCTTTAAAAACCTAGAACGTTAAAAAAAACTAACCGCAACGGAATCCAAACTCAAAATTGGTGCAACAATTGATGGTGGAGAATCATCATCCGTTTCATTGAAAGTTGCATTCATTGTCAAAAAGAACGGCTTGAGCTCGATAAAACTGGGATTGAATCTGAAGTTTACTTATGCAAAAAGCTTGAGGCCTCGCCCACTTTCTCTGAATCAATAGGATGGGTGGAGCTTCAACCTAAAAAGCGTAGGATTTTTGATCAGTTGTAACCTAGAATTATGTGTAATTTTATGAAATTCTGGGGGAGAATTTGAGATATCACGAGATAATTGGACTAAAATTATTGGTTACATCTTCTGAGTTCTCAGAAAACCAGTTTTGTTTTTTAACATTTCGAAATTCAAAATTACTTCTGGAAATTGAGAAGCGAAAACATCATCGGTCAAGAAGAAGCGGGTAGGACCGTTTGGAACCTCAGTATGCAAATATATGAATGAATTAAAAAACACATATAAAAGTTTACAAACACAGTTAGGGTCCTAAGCCAAATTCTAAAATCAATCCTTCATCGTTTGCGTATATAACCAGAAATAGAACTAAGTACACCTGGGATTGAATGTAGGCACACACGGATCATCCGCAAAGATCATGATGAACATTTCTCGCCCTTTTTAATTTTTAAAGGTGCTTTTACTGAGCAGACTTCACAAAGAGAAGAAAAATGGAACAAGCACGTGGAAAGAAAACAAGGTGTTCCTTCATTTATTTCCAATGATCAGCTACACTTTTGTGTTTGAATATCTTTTTTCTTTATCAATTATATGAGTGTACATCCTGTGAGAAAGCGGAGAGAAAAATAGGATGAAGTGGAACCCGAAAAAGGAGCTGGCCAAAAACGCAACACTTCGACCCCTATATTATGCCAATCTGTATGAATGACAGTTGTGACAGTTGACAAGACCGGAGATTCGGTCTGTAACTTTACGCAAATACCCACGAGATTATCGAGTCCTATTTGACTTTCCGATAGATGTGCGCCAACTGTATTACTACCTTTTGAATTAGGCTAATTATTTTCAGACTTCCTGGACGAGCTGTTCTAGATTCAAAAACGGTTCCTCTTCATGAATATGGATCTTGAAGTGAATCAGCAATTTTCGCATCGCTCCTAAAACTACCTCGAAACAGAAAGCGCTGTGTAAACTCTAAAGGAAACATATAGCATTTCTGCAAGTATCCACTGCTCTGATATTGACAGCGCAAGCACTCTTATACTGCTCTTAACGGGCTATCGGCAAATACAGGATCTACAATATCG
>GL379808.1:881493-941864 GCA_000143925.2 Caenorhabditis brenneri
TTTACTCAAGAGTCCAGAATGCTCTGAACAATTTGGTCAACTTTTAATTTTGATCCCCTGAAACTGAGAACTAAAGTCAAATACCAAAATATTTTCATTATAGAGCAAACTATTTCATAAAGCATTCTGAAATACAAAATTGGTAGTCATTATAGTTTGCAAAGCTCCCAATATGCTTGTACAACCAGCGAAAAAGATGTTCACTTGTTATCGAGTTTGGGTCAGATACTAAGAAAAGTCAGCAGTCTCAAACTCTGAACACTGTAGGAAAATCGTTAACAGCCTTCAAAATAAAGTATGAAAGTGGAAATGCATATAAGTTTAGTTTCAGTCGGCTTCGATATATTATGCCAATCTGTATGAATGACAGTTGTGGCCGGCGTCCAGACCCGGTGTCCCACCACGAAAACTACCGTATAAACTTAATTGCTACCGTACGTACTGTAGCAATTAAATTTATACGGTAGTTTTCGTGGTGGGACCCCGGGTCCGGACGCCGGCCACAACTGTCATTCATACAGATTGGCATAATATATCGAAGCCGACTGAAACTAAACTTATATGCATTTCCACTTTCATACTTTATTTTGAAGGCTGTTAACGATTTTCCTACAGTGTTCAGAGTTTGGGACTGCTGACTTTTCTTAGTATCTGACCCAAACTCGATAACAAGTGAACATCTTTTTCGCTGGTTGTACAAGCATATTGGGAGCTTTGCAAACTATAAATGACTACCAATTTTGTATTTCAGAATGCTTTATGAAATAAGTTTGCTCTAATAAATGAAAATATTTTGGTAATTTGGACTTTAGTTCTCAGTTTCAGGGGATCAAAATTAAAAGTTTGACCTATTTTTCAGAGCATTCTGAACTCTTGAGTAAAATCAACTCCTTCTTGGATAATCTGGAAAAGGTCCAAACCAAGAGACGGGTAAAATTCTCTAACTTTATGTATCGGTAGTCACTCCAGACGGAATAAATCCTTCTTTAGTTCAAAGTCTGTTGTGAAACCTTTCACTACCAACGGGAAATTACCAAAATCAATCTTCTTTGCTCGTGGTTCTTTCCCAATCTTCCGCATTTTTTTCATTTCGCCATTTCCTCTCGGCATTCTGCTTAGAATTAATGAAAAATGAGAAAATGGGAATACTTTTTTCTCTTTTTCTCATTAAGAAGGTCTGAAAAAAGTTCAAAAAAGTGTTCTGATATGAGGGTGGGTAAAAAGGGATAAAACACTTATCATTCAATAAGAAGTGAAGCAAAACTGCACATTCGCGAAACTTTTTGAAGATGTGTTTTTTGCTTTTTGAAACTTGAATTATTTTTCAATGCGATTTAAATGAACAATATATATTGAAAGTTATGCATGTTTTGTAAAATCCACTTCTGTTTACCAAACCCGACGCCACCTTCATTTCATTTCATTTATTAACCAGATTCAAAGAGGGATAAGTTCAATGAGTTATATTCTCTTGACTTTCTTTCTCTTGCTGGAACCATCACGACGCCACCTAGAGTTGAATTACTACTTCTGTTTTTTTCTGCGTTTTTCAGACATCGTGCGGGTTTTTAATGTCAGTTCCTGTGTCAGTTCGAATGATCTCTGCATTTATCTTAACTTTTTCTGGTTTAGCCTTCAACATCTTGATTGTTGAATTGCTTGCAGGCACACGTTTCTATTTTCTTCCAGTGCACTGAAACATGTGCTCGTTTTTTTGATGAAATGTCTATTGAACTCATTAGAAAAAACGAGAAAAAGAGACAACTGTTACTTGTCTCTTTTCTGCCATCTTTTCTCTAGTTGATTCTATTTCTTATCATTTGCCCCAGCGTCTTGCTCCATTCTTATCTGAACTACGCATTTGTTCAAATTATAATGTTTCTCTAAACTGGCAACACAGATTCAGCTTTTCATAAAATTTCATTCATATTGAACTTTACAGAAAAGTCAAGGCCGTAGATCATCATGTCAATGAGTAATGAACGTAAGTAAAGTTCACTGTTACAATTTTTCTGGTTTCTCATGACCATTTGAAATTTCGAGACAATCTCTTTTCAAAATGAAAATTACCTTCCATTTTAGTTCAAAGGGTACAATCCTTACTTTGAATACTCCCTTCCTTTTCACGGGAAACATTTCACGTTCATAAGCCGTTTTTAGGATTCACATTGTCAAGCCCCGTTTTCGAAATTTTTTTCAAGTTACCCAATCAAACCATATACACTATAATGTAACATCCTAATTTTTGTACCCTCTGTTTGATGAAATGTTTTTTCAGAAGCTGAGCAAATTCTAGCTCCATTAATGCAAAAGTACCTTGATGCATTGAACAACTCAAGCTGGAAAGAAGTTGAGAACTTTTATCACGTGAACTCAGTAATGATTGAGAAAGGAAAAAGTTGCATGTTTGGAAATCAAGGTATCAAACACTCTTTAGGATCGTCTTTTTTTCACTTCTCAATCAAAAAACTTCTAACGATTTATTGAACCATTTCTTACAGCTATAGTGGATAGTTTCAAAGGAATGGGAGCAGATTTCGGAAAATATGAAGTCCAAGTAAGAAATCATTTAATTAATTATTTCAAAACTTAAGAGTTGATAGATTTCGAACTCAAAATACGAAGGAGTTGGCGACTTTGTGAATATTCACACCGACTTCCGATTTGTTACTGAAAAGGTTTCTTATCAGAACTTTAGACGAATGTTCTTTTTTATTTTTCAGCAAGGCATTCTCAGTGGTAAATTCACACAAATCTGGAAAAACGAGGATGGAAAGTACGCCATTCTTCACGACCAGTTCGAGATTTAGTTTTTTTTTCTTGATTTCCAATCAACAATGAAGTTTTAGATTTAAAAAATGCATTTATCTTGAAATCAAGAACAAAGGCACTTTAGTTCGTGCAAAGAAGATATTTTCAGAAAAGGTCTGTTTGGATTACAGCATCTCGAACGGTAACAACAAGTTCCTTCCGGACGTATTTATATTCTGGAAGGCGTGTTTGCTTTCCTTGTTGAATTATTGGAACACCAATTGAGCAAGTTGCCAGACTGTTGTTCATCAATGAAGTTGGAGATTCTTGAGAACTCTGAAGGAAGCACTATTATTTTTTATCTGTACCCTAGAGATGATTATGTTCAAGAACTTAAAAAAAAAACCTCTTTATCTCGTTTCTTCTTTGAAAAAACACCTTCTTTCTTTCCTTTTAACTGTGACGTCATATTCGTTTGATCCTTTTTCTTCTGGGACGTTGACCTTTTCTTCGATCCACTTCTGTTTCCTACTTTTTTCTTATGTTTCTCATCAGTGGAACGACGTTCGGCCAGTACAGGTGATCCAGCAGCAGACGTAGGAGTTGCAGTGAAGATTGGTTTCCCGTCTGAATCGAGAATAAATTAGATGTGTTGTCAATGGTTGTAAATTAGAATTTCAAGCAGAGTTCAGCATATACCGAGAAGGATCAATCGGAATGAATGTTTTTTTTCAAGGAATGACAAAGATCCACGCCAAAAACATGCAAAGACTTACTTCCTCCAATAATTATCTCCATAGGAACGGAAGCTGGAAAACAACTTGTTTAAACCAATTCGTAAAATACTTATTTCATTAGACTTCCTCAGAACCGTGCTTTCAATTATAATTTTGTGAAAAAACTAGAAAATCATTTTTGTTTTGAAGAATTTTTCGCAAATTAGAATATTTGAGATCCCCAATTTAAAACTCTCGATACTGTCTTTTCCTGGGAATGCACTTGGATGGCTGTTTTTTAATAGTTATGATGTTATCAGTCTGGCCGTACTGTGGGTGATCATTCGTGATTCACATGGGTGAATAAGTTCCTTTTTTTTGTATAAAAACTCACCACGGCGAGAAACTAAAGCTGGATTGAAATCGCTAGATGATGAAGATGGAAAATCAGATGCTTCCTCTGTAAATGAAAAAGGGAAAGGTTCACGATGTGTACCGTTCACATTATCAGAAACAATTTTTCATTTTTCATGCGAATTTTTTTCTGGCTTCTTCTTTCTTTCTGTCGAAAAGTTATTGAAGTTTAGAGACATTCATCTTTTCAAGGAACTATGTTATATAAGACAAGTCCTCCCAGTAGGATTGCGGCAGCCTGGCCGAAAATCAGAAGCGCTACTGGTTTTTCAAAAACTACCGTATTTGTTTCGACGTCGTACTAGTTGAAACGGCTCGATAGTCACTCATTTTTTAGAAACAAATTATTCAGTTTATTAGAATAATAATTTAAAAATAATTTATTTTTGTCCATCTTTAACGTAATGAATGGAAACCACTTTTATTTTGAAAGTGTGTTGTTACACAGGTAGCTACAGGTGCTACAAAAGAAAAAGCGAAAAACCGACCTGCATGTAGAATAGCATTTGTTCTTTGAGGTTCCGATGAATGTACTACTATAAGATTACAATGTTAATCCTTCTATTTTTTTTATCGTTCGAAAATTATCGCCAAATGTTTTATAGGCCAAATTTAATATACCTAATTTTCAAGTTAAAATTTTCAACGAGCTCGAATTTATTAGTTGTGAAATTCGCTATGAAGTTCAAATTAGATACTTAAAAACTCGCCACTCTTCTCCATCTTGATAATATCTTTGGCGGATAGCATTAGAGAGTAAGAAAGCGGATAGTGAAAAGAAGGCAACCAAATGAAATATGCTCTTTTTCCTTTTCGTCTCACACGTTGTCTCTAATCATTAGAGAGCACCTATTCACCAAGGCAACCAACATATTGTTATTCTCTTGTTCCTTTCTGTTTTCTCATACTCTTCGTAAGCAAAATATTAGTTATATAAAAACAACACACCAAATACAATGCATGAGAACTATTACTACAATTTATTGAAAACGGGTGAATGATAATTTATGATTGCTTCAGAAGCTGCTTCCAATCTTCCATAGTTTTCACAGGATCTGATTTAATGCCAGCCTCTACATCAGCGCGAACACGATCATGAACAACGTCTCCATTTGAGTTAACGAGCTTCAAAACGGGTATAACCACAGCTTTGTATTTTTCCGACATTTTTCTAGAAAATTACAGGAATTATTAGGCTGTGGGTAAAAAACTACGCACTGAATGTTTTCATCTCCAAATGGAATGTATGGCCAGTCCGGTAGATTTTTTTCGTAATATTCCTCTTGATGCGCGGCCTCTTTGTCTTTTGACACCCACACAATTTCTAGATTCTCTCCAGCTTCTGATTGCTTTACAGCGTTATAGAATTTTTTAAGTTTCGGTGTTAGGAACTTGCAGGAGCCGCACCATCCAGCGGAAAAGTAAATCACGACCGTCTGTAAAGACAAAAATTATATTCAAAATACTGATTTCGTTACTTTAATCGTTCTTACAGAAAAATTATGCACAGGAAATATGAAATAACTTTCAATTTTGTAGAGACGGTAGACTAACCTTATTCTCGAAATAGTCTTTAGGAAGATTTCCATCAACTCCACGTTTCTTCATTGGGACTGAAGCTAAAAAGTGTGCTTCCCGAAATTGGGAAAGCTTAGGAAGCGAACGCCACATAAATCCATGCGTTGACAGGAACGACAACGACATTTCGATGTACTTATTCTGATAATACTTTTTCAGGAATAAAAAAAAATATATTAGAGAATGTATTGAGAGCGAAACACGCGAAAAATCATACAATTGATTACTATCATTATTCGATCGTGTTTATTCATCTTCTATCTAATATTGTCACTACGATACAACGGACTAAGTAAAAGAAGATAATTAGAGTAATGAAGTTCTGGGAAGCTCAATCACCCATTATGCTCACAACAAGCGAGAAAAATCAAAATTTAATTCTGGTGAGAGAGGCTCCGCAATGAGAAATTCAGGATCCGAGAGGGATTCGGAGAAATGGAGGAGGAACTGTTTTGCACAGGTTTCCGAAATCGCTCGCCCGTCGAAACAAAGGTTAACGCCCATTCTGAAAAAAAGGCTTTTAATGAGAAAAGAAAGCCTAATGGAAACAGTTTAGGAGGGATAAACTAATATTTTGTTATTGTGGAAGCTCATGCTTACAACAGTAGCGGCATTTTGAAGCTCCAGCTTTTTTTTTTAGATAAAAGATATATTTCTTACAATTTCTGTGTTTCCAATTGTCCGTCGACAGGAACAACTTCAGTCCTGGTGCCACCGATCGTTAAAATAGCACACTGTGGTGGATTGATGATTGCTGTGAAGTTAGTTACGCTGCCATACATTCCCAGATTGGAGATTCTGAAATAATGCTCTGTCAATCACATGATTCCTATCCGAATTGGAAATTATTTATTTTTTCGTAAAACATGACGGGGTTTTTAAAAACTAAATTTTCCCATTTGTGGAAAACGAAGATCGCTATGGCACAAATTTTCATTCTCTTAAAATTTACTGTGTTTTAGGAGAGTGAAGAGTTTTGTATTTTTCTCTTTGCACGCGTCATGCGAGCTAGTTATTGACCAGACTTACGTGAACGATCCTCCCTGGAACTGTTCAGGTTTCAGTTTACTTTCTCTGGCCAAGCCTGATAAATGCTTTACTTTATTTGAAATTGCAAGCACGCCCAAGATATCTGCATTTTCAACAATTGGTGTGATCAAACCAGTCGGAGTGGCAACAGCAACAGATATATCCACTGAACCAAGACGAATGATTCCTTCAGAAGTCCAACGGACATTTACGGTCGGAACAGTCTAAGAAAATTATCGAACTACTGAGTTTTTAAAATGATAATACTTTTCATATACCTGGTCTTTCTACAAACTCACTTTCAGTGCCAAAGCTGCTGCCTTTATAATGAAATCATTGAGAGAAACGGCAGTTCCAGATTTCTTAAGCGTCTGCCGCAGTTTTAGAATATTGTCGATCCGCACGTCCACTCCTTGATATTCATGAGGAATTTGTTGCTAAAAACACTTGATTGCTGATTGAATTGAATTTATTTTTACTTTTGATGCAGTCAAGCGTTTTGCAATCACTGAACGAATGTTGGACAATGGAATATCTTGGTGATGGCGGAGACTGCGATTGTTAGCTCCGAAAATGTCTGATTTCTGTTCAAAAAAAATCGTTTGTTTTTTGATTCAACATAAAAGGAAATCGTTCAACATTTACTCACTTTTACAATTGATTTCATCTCTACATGAGTCTCTTTGGGAGCATGGACTTGATGTACTACCGGCTTCAGTTGTTCCGTTTCCACAATTTTCATTATATCACTTTTTAGAATGTTCTTGTTTTTTGGGCCAGTTCCTTCAATTTTTCTGTTCTCCAATCCGTAATGAATCAGGAGGAGTTTCACAGCAGGACCACAAACGCTAAAATTATAATTTACGATTTTTTTTTCTCCAGATTTTTTATTTTTTTTTATATGCGCACAACTTGTGCTTGAGTTGTGGCATTTTTGTTGATTTGTTCGCTTTTTGTAAGTGGATGAAAAACTCAAGAAAAAACTATCGAATAGCTACGAAAACTCGAAGCTATTTTGAGAGTAGGCAGAGAAGATGTTGAATCTTACCTTTGAGTTTGGGTTGTGGTAGACAGGCGACGGAAGACTTGACTACCAGGAATCATGATTACCTATAAAAAGTTCATCAGTGCTTTTGAGAAATTTTTTATTAATAAATCATGCCGAAAAATTGTTTTAAAATTCTTTTAAGAAATAGTGAAAAATGTGGTCTGACCGAGGAAGCTGCGCTCAACAGAGTTTGAAATTTTCTACCCGTGTTTATTTATTTCAGCTTTGGCTGAAAACACGCGGTACACAGATACGATAATTCAAACCCAAGTTGAACATAGACGCCACTTTAAACATGTCTTCTAATAAATCGGAAGGGGGCCATGAGCTCACGTTATCGCGTTGTGCGGTGCGCGAAGTGGATGCGCTCTACTGCACTCTTGCTTTTTTTTGTGAGAAAAACAATTTAGCATTAATTTTTCTGTACGAAATTCTGTTTCCCGGAAGATAATTAACAGTTGGCCAACAACTGACGGTGCTTAAGAAAAAAAAATGAAAATGTTGATTTCAAGTTAATTTTAACTGCGACTACTGTTGTGGTTACTGTATTAAAGGGGAGAGGGAACGACATGCAATGGAGATTTCTTTTCTCTTTTTGAATTTTTCCCACATTGTTCACGAATACGTCTTTTCAGAATGATAACCCGAGTTTTGACCCAATCATTCCCACACTTCGGAAAATGGACATCGATTCGTTTAAGCTCTCAGCAACTAAATTCAGCAAAAACAGAAGCATTCCGACAGAAAACCGACAAAGGTTAGCTTCCCAATTCGTCAATATTCCACCTTTCACCTTAAGTGTTTCAGCTAAAGTGCGGCGAGCATATGCACTTGGAGGCTGTCTCATGTTCATTTGGATATCTACACATGGAATCTTACTCTACAGGTAAGAAAACAAACTTTTCAAAAAAAAAATACTTTTTTTAGGCGAAGAAGTGAGCATAGAAATCTCAACAAAAAATTGCCACCAATTTCTTGGGAGCAATTTGAAAACGACTATTTAGCCACTGGAGAAGTTAAAGATATAATTTTCCAACCACATTTCGGAACAGCCAATGTTTATTTGAGTTCTGCGCGAGAACAACAGTTGAAAAAAAGTTTTGCGGATTTAGTAAGTTTTTTCACTCTGTTCGGTGATACCTGCTCTGAAAGAAGCTTAAAAATTGAAAAGCAATATGAAGTGTATAATTGTAGGTTCATGCAACTCCTGACAAGTTTTCTCGCCCACCAGATGTTCGATTCTACTTGGACGCATCTGCAGAAGATGTTGAATCTCTCGTCACCACAGCTTCTAAAAAATACAAACATCACGTAGACTTCGAGCTTGATCAATTTCCAAGCTATCGAGAGCTCTCCTTTATTATCGGTTCTTCTCTCTTCGTGCTGGCAGCAATCACAATGGCTAAATGAAAGGGTGCATGTTCTGAATTTTGTTAGGTTGCTGTTCATTTTCTTTCGCTTCGGTTCTATTTGTAGTTGCAGTAGGTTTCAAAAACAAGCGTTTATATATTTGCAACATTGTTTCAAATTGAAAATAAAAAAAGTGAAATTTTCAATATCCTATTTCTTTTGAAATATTAAAATTTTAACGAAAATCCAGGAGCAACAGGGGTGTTGACTCTGCTCATTTGTTCGTTCATTGGAATTCCACGTTTTTTTGCTTCCTGCTCAACGATAGAAAATTGAATTTTCATCATTTCTTCGAACGTTCCTTGTCCTTCGATCCGCCCTCGGTTAACATAAACCACCTTATCTGCTTGTTCCATCGTAGCGAGCCTTAAAGAAGAATTTTTTAAAAATCGTTTTGTGCTTATGGAAGTCTACCTGTGAGCAATAACCAAGACTGTTAAATTGTGGTTTTTCAACAGATTATCCAACGTCATCCGAATAAGGTAATCAGAAGTCGCGTCTAATGCACTTGTCGCTTCGTCAAATATCAGGATTTTCGGATTTGAAACAAGCGCACGAGCTATAGCGATACGTTGCTTTTGACCTCCACTCAACTTACAACCATGTTCACCGACCTGAAATTAGTTGAATAGAATAGTCCATTAGCAAATCTCAAACCATTGTTTCAAATCCATTCTCGAAACCTTGAATGAAATCTAGTGCATTCGCCAACTGCGCAGCTGTTTCCAATTGATTTTGATTGATGCTGTTCGGATATTCTGCTCCTAGCAGAATATTCTCTCGAATCGAAGAAGTGAAAAGAACTGGTTCCTGACCAACGGTTCCAATGGCGTGACGCCATGCAGTGGCGTTCATGTCCCTCAAATCTATTCCGTCAACTGTTATCCTACCCTCTGCGGGGTCATAGAGTCTCAGCATCAAACTTGCAATTGATGATTTCCCACTTCCAGATGGTCCAATTACTGCTGTAATTTTGCCACGAGGAATGTCGAATGTAATATTGTTCAGAGTTGACTTTCGGCCAGCATATGCGAATGAGACGTTTTCAAAGCGTATGGATTCTCGAATATCGGTCTTTCGAATGCCCGAGTTGATATTCATGGCTGGTTGGGCATTTTTGAGCTCTAAAAGCCGAGATGAAGCCCCAAGCCCTTTCATAACTTCATTATAGAATCCTGATATATTAGAGAGACTGGCAGCAGCAAGAACAGCGTAAAGGCAGAAAGACGAAAGTTCACCTTCAACAAATTATGATGAATGAAAAAAACTTTCGCAAATACCGCACCGTAAGTTATATGACCAGTGTTGATCAAATGACTTCCATAAAATAGAATCGATGAAAAAGCAGAATATCCGGTGAATTGAAACTGAAGGTTAAATAAATACTCTCTAATAATTGGTTGAAAATAATACCGATCCAATCAGACTACCTTTTGCCAAAGCTTCAGTTTTGGAAATATCTAAAATTAGTTCGCCTTTTTTGCAATATTCTTCAATGGACTGTTGTTCTGCGCTTAACATTCTGACAGTCTTTATGTTAGCCATTCTCTCAACCGCCGTCTTAAGAATCTTAATATAAAACCTTCAAATGTAAAATGTTCCATACCTGATTAACATCGGCTGCCACTTCTTGTAACTGCCACGTACATTGTTGCTGTACCTTCCCGAACATTTTGAATATCCCCATCACTATCGGAGCAGTTAGGAAAGAAACAGTGGATAACTCAATTGATGTCATCAACATCATCCCAACCGATCCAACTCCAACAAGCACCGCTCTTACACCTGCACGCAGAGAAGAAGAGACGGAATACCCAACGATCACAGTATCTGCTGCATGACGAGAGCCAATCTCACCAACCATATTTTTATCGAAAAATGTCATATCTTGCCGTATTATTGAGCTATACACCGCTTTGCGAAGGCTTCCTACGATATTAACACCTGCAAATTTATTTGTAGAGGGATTCATTATCTTATTAAAAAAGCGAACCTGCTAATTGTAAACAATAAACTTTTGCAGCTGTAGCCAATGCTCCAATAGCTAGCAATTCAACTAAAGCGATCGGATGGTTCTTGAAAAACTTGGCAATTTTCATCGTGATTTCTTCTTCTGAACTAGAACTCGGAGTTGTCCTATTGCTGTCGAACTGATCTATCAGCTTTCCCAGGATTCGAGGAATAATCAAAAATATTCCACTAGAAAGAACCATAAAACTGGTTCCGACTGAAAAATTTTAGTTAGGGAACAATTTCTCGAAAAACTTACGGAAGATCCATTTTTTGAACGGTCTTGCGATTTCGTAAAGTTCCTGTAAATCCTTCCAAGTTGTATGTCGGAGAAGATAGGCAGCATTACGTCGGTCGATTCGACCTATCTATGAAATTTGATTACTATTCCCCACAATCTAATCACTCCGCTCCCACTCACATTCTGATTTAGTTTAAAGTTCTTCACTTTAGATGTTAGATTTCGTTTCAAAACTTGGGCTGGCTCGCTCTGAAGAAGAAATCGGTGTGTAGAGGTCGGTAGTTGAGAGCAGATTGTTTTTCGAAGAATACATATGCAGTTCATTCCTAAAAAATCGCATGTGTACCAATTTGATTTGGTAAAAAAATGAATTTAAAATTTAAAATCGGCCGAATAAATTTTAGATAAATTGGCCTACAGGTAGAGCGCATTCATTTAATGATATAAATAATCTGGTACGCACTATCATTTAAGATACCCATTATTATTTCTTCGTGAAGGACACTCGCATATCTTACTCATTGCTACCATGGAGTACGGCGTAATACAATTTGAAAGAAAGCTTTCGAAAGCAGTATAGAGTATAAAGTATTGTAAAACCCGATAACCTAAATACTGTCACAAACACGCTCAGCACTTGTTTCATTGCTCTTTGAGTTCATTTGCTCTCTGAGTAGGAGCAGAGTGCTGTGTCGAAGAAGAGTCTATAGAGTGAAGACTCCAAAAACTGTATCATTACGTCGTAGTCTTGAAAGTTCAATTGAACTGCTACTAAAAGAGCTTTGCGTATTCTTCGAGACTATCTTCTAACTCATAAATCGAAAAAACTGAATTCCTAACACAGAAAAATGAAAATGACAGACCTTTGAATCATTGAATTCGCAATTGTAAGCTGGCACATAAAAGAAACCAGACGCAGGCTGAGAGACAGTGAAAACGCGAGAAAGAAAAGAGTTGAAAGAGGAGGTCAGCCAACTGTTCAGAGAGAAGTTCAGTTGAGAGAGGAGGAACGAAATAGTAGAGAATGAAGTTGAGCAACTAACTACTCGGATTTTTATTTTGATCTCCAATAAAACTTTGTTTGGCTATTTCTACCTATAAAATTCGATTCAGAATACCGAAAATAAATTAAGATTTAATTGAAAGTTCGAGAAGTGGAAAATAAAGCTACAGAACAATGAAAGTAAATTGTAGAAGGACTAAATAGGAGAATAAACAGTGAAATGTCATGGCAAAACAGAAGACGGAGATGGTAGACGAAAGGAAGCAAATTCCAACAAAAACATTAGCACTAAATTTTGTCTCAGTCAAATGCCAAAGATAAAGTCCATGAACTAATGGTTTGAATCATAATAGTCAGGGTCAGAACCAGATTTAGAAGATGAAGCAGCTGCAGATTTACTGGAAGACTGATCTGTGGTGTCTGAAATCAATAGTCGATTTTAAAAACTTGGGTTGACCTCGAAAAATACATACATGTACATGTGTTCGCTAGAAATTGAGCTTTGAACGATGGTTGGAGAATGTTGAAATCAATTTGTTTATGAAACAGCATACATCCTCTTGTTGTCGGGATCCAATTTACACCAAGACATTTTTCACGACGACGAACGTGTGACCAGGAGCATTCAGATTCACAACTTTCTGAAAGTTAAGAACCATATTTTTTAACTTTGTATGATATTAACCTAAATTCAGTAAACCACCAACAATGGTGGCATCGAAAGAGTTGTAAATAGAGTTATTGTACAGCCTATAGCACTCTTTTTTGGTTCCAGATCCACCAATCGAAGCCTCTTAAATCTTTTTAGTTTTGCAGAGTTTGACCAGCAACTGATCACCTGTAGTAGTGGTTCCTCGAGGTTGGCACGTGTTTTCAAAATAGTCAAAGTCTTTAGACATCACAAGAGTATCACCTCCGTTTAAATGAAGGTTTCCACCGTTTAGGATACAAATCTGGTAAATAAATATTATTGATTTATTAACTGAAACTATCACCTTCAATCCAAAGCTATAATTTATAGATGCACAATAGAAATTCAGAGAGGACAGCGAGCACTGTCTCATACAAGTTTCTAAAGTGACTCCAGCAACTCGAGATTCTTCAAACTTATGAAGAACTCGATACGGAGATTTGATGAAACAAGCGGCTGAAATATATTTAAAATTTCAATTCGATGATTCCCGAAGTTCAAATTTTTACCCAAGTTTTCGAAGATAGGTTGTCTTTCACTTCGTTGCCTCCTTTCTTTAGCAACGGGTACAGAATCTGATTGGAGTTGTTGTTGTTGATAAACATGTGGCAAAACCACCGTTGAAGTAGAATCAACTAGAGGACGAGTTGAAACGAAAACTTTGGCGTTCTGTACTTTATGAAAGATTGCTCGATTTGAAAACCGAAATTTACTTTTTCGCAAGCCTTGTCATGGTTGATTTTGAACCCACTTTTTAAAATTTAATTTGAAACTCTCTCATTAATGTGCAAAGTTATGGCACGAAAACGAATTATAGTCCGTACTGAACCGGGCAAGACCCATCAGCTGGGACTGAAAAGCAACAGTTTTTTTCTCAAGTGTATTATGGCAAAATAGAGGAGATCAAACAGAAAAAACTATGAAGGTACAGTTGATCCTCGAAAAGCTACTATCATTATTATGTTTGATTTTTTGTGCCCTATTTACTAGAACACACTAGTCAATTATTGCAAACATGCTAGAAAACATTAGTTACGGGATGTTTGGGGGAAGAACTTACCCTGTTTTTCCTTTCTACAAATCTCTGTGGCAACAGTGTTGGAGAAGGATGGTCAGCGTACACAGTTTTCTGAAAAAAAAAAGATATTTATCTTCGTTACCAAATTTCAGCATACGCTGAAAATGAGATTGTCGTTCTTCTGTTCCAGAGGGAATTGTTTCACGGCATGAACTCGTCTGAAACTAAACTTAAGCAATATATGAGAAGCCTAGAGTCCACCTCAACTCGTTAGTTGTAGATATAGCCTGTTGGGTTGTGATAAAAGGCGTATGTGTGGTTGTGAGATTCGAAGGACTCATTGTTATGTTTTTAACGACTAGTGATGCCATTCGTACAGGTGCTGCTGTTGTTCGCGTTTGCTCTGCAAAAATTGCCAACCGAATGGTCTCATTCTCGGTCGAAGCGCATCTGTTCTCGTATAGATCGATTTGAAGACCTTTTGATTTCCTGTGTTTTGAACAATTTTCTCAGTATATGAACATAGGTTTTCTTACTTTATATTCCTCTCATGTCTCGCATATTTCGACAATACACAGTTTCGAGTATTCACGTTGTACATGACAGTTTTACACTTGATTTTGTGATTCATTTGAGCTTGAACGCATTTTCTAAGGCATTCATTCACATCGTCTATGTCTTCAATCAGAACGTTCCCCGATTTCTCCAAAAATTCATTGCTGTGAAGTACGAAGCAAGAGAAAACGTCTTTTGAACGATAAAGACCTGCTGAAGATCTAAAAATCTAAAATTTTTTTTACATATTTTCCCATCAAACTGAACTCCCAACTGTTCTTCTCAGAATTATCTTTAGTTCAATCTTTTCAGTGAAAGTTAGAGAACGAAGAAGAACCGTTGTAAACAAGCAAACTCCAGTTTCATTTTTTACACTCAAAAAGAATATCCGAATGTTTGTATCTATCTCTAAACATCGTATACATCGTCAGTTTTTGATCTTTAAATTAGCAGAGGTTCCGAATCGAAGACGTAATCTAAAAATGTCTATAGTTTAGGAAAAGGTGTTTTGAGACGGAGAGACGATTGAAAATCGGAATGTGATTCCTCAGTACAAGGCTTGGAAAAGGCTTTGTAATATCTCAAAAGCAAAGACATTTGTGTTACAGTAGAATAAGTCTACGAAAAAACTTTGAAAATTCATTAGACAAATAATTGTATTTTTAATATTTCGAATCATTATTAGGTTTTGAGAAACATTTTTTATATCCGCATATTCTGTCATATTTCATCCTCAACATTGATAACAACATTTTGATCTTTCTCGGAATGTGAGTGCAAAAATCTAAAACTAGTTTCCTTTTTTCTGTGTCCTCGTTGAGCGATCTTTGACAATCACAGAAGTATTACAAGTGTCAATCAACTAACAATTCATTTCAAAAACTATGTTGCACCTGATATATAATACAACTCATCTGATATTATACTATAAGTTTTTCACTAGTTTATCATGCTTTTTATGAATGACCAAACACTGTATCCCATCAATCCTATTCGAATCTATTAGGAAACAGTTTCAGGATCAAATTTGAGGAGAGGAGATTATATAGGGAATTTTTGAATGGACCAATTCAACTTGAGAGGTTCTGTTTTTGTTACACCTGTACCATGACTTTGTCAAATATAAACACTATTGAACACGTGTTTTTGCACATTACTGGTATAAAAAGCGTCTTGCATTACTGGCTGGGAAATATTAAACCTCTCTTTGTCGATGAACGATAACGGCAAGTTAAAATCTTTTTTTGCAATGAAACGACTTACCCTAGAAGCTTTACCAGTATTCCAACAAAAAGTAGTCGCTGCAGCATTACCAGAATATCTTGTTGTCTATTCTCCTCCGATTACTCCAACGTCCTCTTCCTCCTGTCAATAGATGCCAACAGCTTCTTGTCCTCTCGTTTTTTGACTGTCCTCTTTTCACCCGCCCCTTTGCCTCCCAAATGGACTAGAACTAACATCTTTTTTCCTCTATATCCTCCGTTTAATTCTGATGACCAAAGAGAGAGAGAGAAGGGCTGAGAGAGGCTAGTTTTTTAGTATAATTCTCAGAATCTCTTAGTCCAACATATTGCTTCAGTGCCCATGCTTCGTGGAATATCCATTACGTAATGTTCATTTCTTCACTTCCTTTCGCATTTTCACTTTCGTTTTCAGGTTTCCATTCGAAAGGTAGATAGATAAATTTTCAGAGTGATGCGTTTAAAATACTTGGAAAGATGTGATGGGAAATTTGAAATGAAGTAATTGTTCACTGTCTTTTCCTTTCGACACCTAAACTCCGTATTTGACGCATATGTGCGTGTATTTTTCAAAGAGGTCGCGAGAGTTTGCGTCTACTATAGGTGTGCTTCTAATAGAGGTGTGCTTTGAATACAGGATTCACGGTATTAGTATAAATAAAACGAACAGAGAAGTGATCTTCGTAGATTCGAACACATACCAAGCCACTAACAAAAAACCGAGACGTGCCGTATATCGAAAGGATTTTCAGAAACGTGAGCTTTTACATTCGAAATCTGGAAGAAATATAATCACAAATAGGAAGTTCAAAATGACAGCTTGCATACCGATCTCGATAGTAGACATAACTATGAAATTCCACTGATGCCACGATGATATCTTGGTTGAATTTACATTGAAAAATATGTCTAGTGTACTCCATGTTTTGTTACTTCTTTTCAAAACCTGCTAGCATTCGGGACGAATTCCGACTAAAAAAAACAGGCTACAATGGAAATGTAACTAGAACCGTCTGTTTCTCAATATCTTTGAACTGTTCTTCCTTCGAAAAATGCTACATGAGTCCATGTGCTAGGAATCAAGTTTCGATATTGTATGCTGGCTTTTTTATAGAATACATATAGTTATTAAGAACTAAACTGCAGGATGAGAACCGGAAAACACATTTCATGACACAGCCTGTTTTTCATCAGATTGGTTCCAAACTTTTTCAATGAAACCAAATATTTGCAACATGCTCTACGCTATACAACTTCTGAAAACTGTTTTTGTGTATACTTGAGGTTTGGGAAAACAAGTGTTTGTATATTGAAGTTAGCTGCACTGGGAATCGTAATGAACTTTTCTTTTGAGAACGAACAGTTATTCACAATCCCTTTATTACAATCTTTCAACAGATGATAAAGTATGCCAACTTATATTGTCATTTTGGTTCGTTTTGCACATTATCTCCCAAAAGTTATTTGAGTGAAACTGTTGGAAAAATCAGAAACAAAAATAAATACACACACAAATAAATTTGAAGATAGGGAAAAAAGCAAAGAACAGATTAGAGCGAGAGTGAGAGAGAGAGAGAAAGTAGATAGTATACGTATTAACCGAAGAGCTCATTGGCGCGGCGTCTGAATCGGCTCTCTAAGATTACTGAATCATCAGCATAATCCATTGGTAGTGAACGTTTTCCTGAAAAGTTTAATTCGTATATGATCAATATTAAACAAGACTAATATATTTCGGTTTTTCCTAATTTTTCAGCTTTTATGCTGGAGAGTATACTTCTTCATATATAAATGAGCACCAGAAAATGTTATCGTGATCCCGTCTTTCTCTTGCCACGACAATTTCAATACTTTAGGAAATCTGATCCTTCTCGAATTTCTGAATTCGCGAACATTTTCACGCCTTTTTCCTGGGCTTTTCATTTTCTTCCCCTATTTGCAATGCAAGACAGTTTACTGTAATAGGAAAACTAAAAGCTGACTATTTTTCTGGATGGAGTATTAATAATCTCACCGAACAGCTCTCTTCCACGTCGTTTGGTGAAAATACTGTTCCCGCGTTTCAGAAGTCGTCGCGAACCATCGATTGAGGCTACTGAAATGTAATAATTTCTGAAAACTTGGTTTTTTGAACCCGGGTGATTTTTTTCTGAATAAACAAAATTTTGATTCAGTGTTTTTGCATGTTAATTTTTCATGATGTTTTGAAGACTGCAGATAAGAAAATTCTCGAAAACGTTTTCAGCGAATTTCATTGGATTTTACATAAATTATTTTAGAAAAGGTGTTCGCCATAAATATTATCAGAAATGAAAAAAGATATAAAAAAAATTGTTAACTATCAGGAGGCTTCGATAACCAAAAGGACAGTCTTCAGCTGATCTGTTCTATTATTACATGGCTCACGTTCGAGAAATGAAACAAATTTTGAGCCGTTAAAGTTAATCCTCACTTGATCAACTTGAAATTTTTTCTCTTTTATTCACAAAACATTGTTTTCAAATGCTCGAAGCTGCCCGTGTTAAATTCAAGCTGAATTGGCAGTGCATTAGCTCTTTAAAATGTGAGACACTGTATTAATGTAGAGTGGCTTGTTTTTCTTGTAAAACTCAAGGTTTTATCAAAGAACTTGTCTTCTATGAACAAATTGTATTATATAACGGAACTTCACACTCATTCGATTGGAGCCTATTTTTGTTTTTCAAATAGTTGTTTTCATCTTTTCTCTAATTCCGGTTATTCTATCATTATCTCACGTTTATTAGGCATTACACGAAACGCTCTCAAATTGATTGGTTCCTCTTCTTCTTCCAACCACAACGCCGATGTGACGACAATCGAGCACAGGACTGAAAATAATGGATATAGAGAGGAGCTGAAAGATGTGATTCATAGTTATATATTTTTCATTCCAAAAGGAAACACTGAGCAATTGGAGAGAGAGAATGGGGGGTTCCGGTGATGGGAGAGGTTTGTGCTTTTCATAAATGAGCACGCGAGTTCGAGATTTTTGGAAATATAGCGTGATGTTGTCTGGAAGCAAGCAATAAAAAAGAAAACGTATGTATATATGTTTCTATATACTACAGAGGCTTCTTTTTTTTTGCTTAGTTTTTCTTTCACCATTTAGAAATCATTTAGACTCATTAAACTGTTAAATCTCATTATTTAAACTCGATCCACCGCTGAGTACACTCTCTAAGGACAAGCAATGTTGGTGTTACGTGGCAGATTACGTTTCAAAACTATTTTTTAAATTTCCATGAGTCAGTACACGAGGAAGAGGTTTTTCTGAGCTGGAGAACGTAAAAAAATTCGACGAACGAAGTCTGCTCAATTCAATCTGTTCAGATCACATTCATAAGTCTACGTGTGTTTTTGCAGAAGGTTTCGTCAATTTCTAGATGAGTTATTTCAGAATGAAACAATTAACTGGAACACTTTGAGTTTTCAACTCAATCTCAATCATCAGGAGTGTTTTTGGTTAAAAGTGTATTTCATTTGTTTTTTTAGATCATAGAAAACAGGTAACTCCTGACCGTTCCAATAAGGATACATCTCCGAAATCGAGAAAGGAACCCAACTTTTTGAATAATCACACATAGACTTATGAAAGTGATATGAGCCGACACAGTTTAGAAAAACGTTTTCACGTCTTCTAGTTCTAATATTTTCCTCCAGTGTTATTCCGATTCCCAAGTGAAGTTCCAAAGGTAATGTTGAAACGTGATACAGAAACTGATCATTCAATTTTACAAAAAAAAAATGCAAGTTCCAACTCAAAAAATAGATAGTTATAAAAGGTTTTCATCTTATAAAACAAGCTTTTCGTGAGCCCTATCTTAGCACTAGAGTACCGTGTCGACGGTAGAAGCGCTCGATAAAATCGGAAAAACCGAAAAAATTACTGCCGACATGCTCGAGAATAAATCATATCGGCGGCATAAATTCGAACGATTACCGGCGGCAACCGATTTTCTCTCGGTAACCGAAATTAAAAAATTCTCGGTAACCGAAATATCGGTAACCGACGGTAATCGGTTACCGAATTCACCTCGGTTACCGAGAGAAAATCGGCAACCGATCGGCGGTTACCGACGAAGAAAAAAAGCGTGTAGTCCTCGTGAATAAAAATCGTGTAGTCCTCGTGGACAAGTTGAGATTTTTTTAATTTCATCATTTTCTGTCGAATTTTTTGCGTTTTTCAATACAATTTCCGGGAATTACCAGTTCAATTTGTTTTTACAGTTTCAGACGCTCAAATGTCGGATAAAACTGCACAATCCGTTGTCTGGCGATTCTTCCGAAAAAGTTCCGACGAAAAAACAGTAGCATGTTTGAAGTGTGGCAAAACACTGAAGTTTTCGAGTTCAACGACAGGCATGATAAACCATGTCCGAACGGCTCACGATAAAGAGAAGTTTGAGCTAGAAAGAAGCTCGTCAAGTTCAGTTAATCAAGGTGCAATGATTCGCACAGCTTCTACGGCTCTGAAAACAGACGAAAGTCTAATTTTGTAAGTCTAGATAGAAAACCAGTTTGAATATAAAGCCGCTTTCAGAGCTTTGTGCACGAGCAACGTCGCTTTTCGTTTCGTTAAAAACGAATGGTTTCAAAAATTCTGTCACCTGTTGAACCCGGAATACCAAGTTCTGTCACCTGATTCGATCAAGAGACGATTGAGTGAAAACTCGCAAAAGTACATCAGAGACATGAAGAAAGAATTGCAATACATCGATCGATGTTTTATAACATGTGATGGCTGGGACGGAAAATATGAGAATGTCTCTCTTTACGCGGTTTTTGTTTATTTCATTGACTCGAATTATGCTAAGAAAAAGATTGTTAGTTGCTGTCAGTGATGTAGACGCTCTTCATAAATTTATTTTCAGTTCCTCGGAATGAAACATGCACCGGGTCCCGCCACCGCAGCATGCGTTGGAAATGTTGTCACGGATATCATGCGAGAATATGATATTGATTTATCAACTGTGGTTGGAGGAATTTGTGACGCTGGATCGAATTTGAAGGCGTTTCTTGACAGAAACCTATTGTATCAGTATGTTCGATCGATTTCGGTTAAAATTATTTTTCAAACATTCAGCCTGCATTGCTCTGCTCATTCCCTTGCACTTGTCGTCAGTAGTGTTTCGACGAAAGTTCAATCGGTGAAAGATGTTCTTGTGAAAGTGAATGCACTCGCAGCACATTTGTCGAGGTCGAAAACAGAGCGACAAGCATTCAGATCTCGTTCTGCTGCTCTGAAAATCAATGGGCCGATTCCATTGCCGTTCTGTATTACGCGCTGGGCAGGATGTGCTCTTCTGGCCACTGCTTATTTAAACCATTATCAAAGTATCTCATCACTGTCACGATTCCAAGATTTTTTGCTCGGACAGGAAGAAAAGGAACTGCTGGAAGAATATGTTTTCCTGATGAAGCCATACATTGCCGCTATTGCAGAAGCTGAACGAGATGATAATTACTGTTCAGAAATCGTTCCACAATATGCAAGTTTGATGGAGTTTATTTCAGGACAAAATCAGAAAAAGGCCATAGTCCGATTTTTGAAAAAAGAGACTTCCGATAGGTAGAAATAGACAACATCTCATTCAACTACATTTTTCTTACAGATTCGATGCATATTTGGAAAACGATATCGCGCTGATGGCAACATACGCTGATCCAAGATTTGCTTATCTAGAATTACTATCGAAAAAATCATGGGAAGACGTGGAGAAAATAGTGGAATTATATTGTGATTCTTATCAAGTGACAAACCAGAGCGACGAGAATCTTTCACCAGTCCCTCCTGAAAAACGTCAAAAAACAAGTGATTCTTTATTTTCTCGATTTATTGAATCAAAAAGACGAGCGTCCACGTTGGAGTCAACGAAATCTGAAATCATCGCATACGAATCTATGCTTGTGACCGGAAGACCAACTTCTGACAGTGACCCTTTACTATTCTGGAATAGTAATAGGCAACGATTCCCAAAATTAGCTCTTCTCGCTCGCCACGTACTTTGCTCTCCACAATCCTCGGCGCAGGTGGAGCGTTTATTCAGCACATGTGGAGAGATTGTGTCGTCTTCTCGCCGGAATCGTCTTTCAGCAAAGACAATGAATTCTTTACTTTTGAATTCGGCGCTAAGCAAGTTGAAAGCCAAGGTGGATGATGAGGAAATGGATGAAGCAAGGTGTGAAGATCAAACACTTGTCAATGAAGATTTTTTGACTCTTTGGAAGAGTTTCAAGTAATTTTTATGTTAATTGTTCCTTTTACCGTTAATGTTTTATGTAATTGTTCCTCTTACTGATAGTTTTCGTTGAATTCATTTATTGTTCGTCTATTTCATTGGTAAAAGTCATTTTTCTGCTATAAAAACGGTCTAAATATTCAAAATTCTTTTTTCCCGCGAAGTGCGGGTAGCCGATCGGTAACCGATCGGTAAATTCTCGATCGGTTACCGAGATTCGGTTACCGACTACCGACAGCCGCCGTCGGTAACCGATCGTCGGTTGCCGACTACCGACAGATGCCGTCGGTAACCGACGATCGGTTACCGAGAGAAAATTTTTAGATCGGTTACCGATATACCGCCGATCGCTATCGGTAAAGTAAAAAAAAATGCCGATCGACACGATTTTTATCGGCAACATTTTTTTGTCTCGAGCGGTAAAAATTGCCGAAAACCGTGTCGACACGGTACTCTACTTAGCACAGAACTTCTTAGATACTCGAATGAAACACAGGAGATATGGTTACTTTCGTTTCAAAGTTCCCAATCCACAGACAAAAGTTTCATGAAAGAAATCCGATAGTAGTAAAAACATCGATCAGTAGCAAAGTTTCAATTAGCTGCATGACAAAAACATTTGAAGGTGGACAGAAAATAAAACGGTAGTTCTTCAAAATGGGGGATTGAAATGGTGGATCAAAACACCACCGGGTTTTAAAGAAAAGCAGGGTCCATCAAAGGCACCATAAAAATTTCGGACATTTTTTCTGTCCCTTTTTAATACGAGAATTTGATAATCGTGAAAAAAGCTATGTGATTTTGTAGAATTCAATCTTTATATCGCATATCCGTTATCTGATTTGTTTGACTTACCCAATAAATGGAAAACCAAAAGGTAGTTCTTCATTTCGCTCTGTTTGGACCAAATAATAAGCACACCCAACCACAGAAGTAGTAGTCGTTTACGCTTAAAAGTGGAAATAAATGATATTCTCGGAGAACCAAAAGATATATCATTGCACTAAGCTCCGCCCACCTATCACGTTTCCATTGGACCGCCCGTTTTTAGGAAGAGCCCTCTCCCGAAATGGTGACGAAATAATTAGGGGGAAGTGGAGGCGTCGATGAGAAAAGTATCGGTTACTTTCAGATGATGGAAGATGGAAAACGGATGAATTACTTTTGGCACGTCATCTGAGACGTCAGACAACATCTCTTCAAAGTTTACAGTGAAAGTGGATGAGATCAATTTCAGAAATACGATTATTAATTCAAGCACATTGAAATTGATTGTGGTACCGAAGACTCAAAACCTTCCTTTGTGAATTACTGTAGGAGAAATCATGAGTGGCGATGTCAAGAACTCAGACCCGAAATCAGCTTATGAAATACATGTTACATATTTGAACTCGAAAAGCACGCAGACAAAACATGTGGCGCCAGTAGCAGACTTGCATTCATATTCTCCTCCTCGTTCCTATGTCAGAAGATTCGTATGTTGGAAAATCTATCTCAAGGGAACAGATACCGCTTGAGGGAATGCACAGTGTTTATCAAGAAGATTTCAATATAGCAGGAATTCATTTTTCTAGATTCCAAAATACGAAATTAAGAATAACAAACCACGGTTGGAACCTATTGTCTCTCCTGATCAATGATACGAGGAAATAAAATAGCAGTATAAGAACTGGTAAAAATAGTGGAGCAAGAAATCTGCAAATAGTTATTTTCCTCACTGAAAGAATTCAACTTGCATGCCGATTTTTACACCGGCGTTATTTGCAAGTACAAATGAAGAAACTGGTGTAAAGTGGCAAAAAACGAGTTTTGAAAGTTCGCCAATTCTATGAGGGCAAGCGTGAACTTTTTCGGTTTGTCCCGGAAAGCGTAATCTTGTTTTCTCCAAAAATACATATTCTGTATGTTGGCTATTGGATTTCGCACCGAAGACTGTATCCGCCGTATTCACGACCAACTTCTACCGGCTACGCAACGTTTGGCGGATTATTGACCACACTGCGAGTAATTTAACGTTTTTTGTGAAATCATCAGTTCGCATCATATTTGTTTTCATCCTCATCTTCAGCATTGTTTTTTGATCCAAAGTTCCTCTTGAGAACCGGATGAAGTCCGCTTTTTCATTATCTCATTGATATTTGATATCCGCCCGCTTTCTCTTCATTGTCTCAAATACGTCTCTTTCTTTTTTGTCTGACCATCTGTGCGTTGCGAACTGTCCATTTCTGCTTGCAGAGAACAGGCCATTCCACCTTTGTTTCCCAATTTTCTTTTGTTTTGATTTCATACTGCTTTCCTTAAAGTTTAACTCTTAGGCTAAATCTCCTATAAGCCCGTGCCAAGGTCCGGTTAAGAAAAAATCAGAATTTGGGTGTGATTTCGAATACTTTTGGACTCAGAAAACATTTTGGACTCAGAAAACATTTTTGACTCAGAAAACTCACCCGTTTCTCGAAGAGCATGAAAGATATGAAGCGCAAAGTTTTCGAATTCTAAATACTAGAACCAATTGAATTGATTCAATGGAACAGAAACTATGATGTTTAAAATGAATTATGGGATCCCGAACTTTTTCAGAAACTATAGGGATGAAAGTACTATTTTACTAAAGTTCGGTTTTTTACAGGAAATTACTTCAAAATGGATGAAAATAGACTCCCTTCATCATCAGTTATTTTGTTCGGAACAATATCAGTTACTGTGGTTTCCCTACTCTCTCTAGGCGGAGCATGCATCGGCCCGTTAATGACAAAAGATGTGAAGCATAGGTGAGCATACACTTTCGAGTTTTCTCTCTGATTTTTCATCGTCAGACTTCTGTCATTGAATGAGGAACATGAAAAATATGAATCTTCGCAAAAAAAAATACTTTGAAAGAGGTGAAAATGAGAGTTCAGGTGGCTTCATTTCTTTCTCGCAATGGCAATTTCCACTCTCACATCAGACGCTATTCTTCACATAATTCCACAGGCATCAGTTTTCAGTAGTGCCTCGGTTTCATAAATCTCTTTTCTAGGTAATAGGAGTACACAGTCACGGCGGAAATCATACAGATCATCACGCACATTCTCATGAACATGACCAAGAGCATCACGAAGCACACGAAAATAATCATGATGAGATAGCGGTAGGAAAAATGAATAAAGATGAGAATTCAAAAAAAATTATTCTAGTGGTATACAATAACCCCCTCCCGGCAAATTCTTCTTCGTCTTTCTGTCATCATATTTGCTGTCAATTTGCTTTATTTCTTAGAGTTTTTCTTGTTTTACCGTAAGACACACCTACACTATTGCTCTCCTTCAACAAAATCATCTGTCTCGACAAGATCAAAAGTGACAAGTGGATCTCCGGTGACGAAGTTATGTCATTCTGAAACTAGTGGAATTGAAAACAACAATGATGGTGCAGAATTTGGTGAAGGAAAAAATAGCTTGAGTGCGCAGAGAGAACAAGGAGGTCACGAGCTGATAAGTCTTAGAGAAGATGAAGATGATGCTGGTGAAATATGTGGACTAAAAGTGAGTTTCAGCAGAAAAACTGTCCATTTTCGAGCGATCTGACTTGTTTAGTATAGAACGTTTGGATGGGTCCTGTTAGGAAAAAAAAATTAAATGATACATTACATGCTCCTGCTGCTTTCCTTTTTAAATTATCGGCAAAGCTCGAAAAAGCTGGGCCTCGAAAAAAAGTGCCTGGTAACAGTACGACTCCTGCGCCTTCTTTGCAAAGAAACTGAAATTAGAACAGTCAGCCGCTCTATTTTAGACTTCACGGTATACTAAGAGCGTAGCTGTAAACAGTAGAATCCACAATGCAACGCTCTTTCAACTCTCTGAAAATCGTATGTTCATTTTTAGCCAAGAGCGTTAATTATTCTATTCGGAGACGGACTACACAATTTGGTAGATGGAATTGCAATCGGTGCATCATTCATGGTTTCCCTAAAACTTGGATTAATCACAACGCTTGCTGTTATCTGTCATGAACTACCCCATGAAATCGGAGACTTAGCTGTTTTGATTGATTCAGGATTGACAATGATGAAAGCTCTCGTCCTTAACTTGTTATCAGCTCTAACTGCTTACATCGGTTTTTTCATTGCAATAATTATAGGAAAGAATGAAGAAACTGAGAAAATTCTTTTGGCTATCACAGCTGGAATGTTTTTGTATGTAGCCTGGGTAGACATGGCAAGTTGACGGGTTGAATTAACTATGAGACTTTTTTCTTCCAGCTTTCCCATTTGAAACATGACGCTTTAATGGCCGATCATTGGATAGTATCAAGTGTAATACAATTATCCGGATTTGTGGTCGGATTTCTTCTAATTTTCGGATTAGGATGGTTCGAACATTTCTTCGACAATTGAAGTTTCGAATACTGCAAAAATGATGTCATTTGTATGAATTGTGAATCGCTACGGGTAAATAAATATTTTTAAATTAAAGTTTCTCTCAAAACTGAACGAAGTTAGCAGTTTTCGCAAATCGCTTCAGACATGGACTCGTAAACCAAAGCCTGTTTCCTAATAAGTTTGAGGAATGAACTCTATAGGTTTTTACAAATCAAATTTGAACGGTTGAAACTCCGTTCATTCACTCAATTAGTTCTTCCTTCCTTTCCGTAAGATCTCGAACTCCAGGCTGCGGAACTGCAAAATTGATACAGCGTTTCATTGTGACAGTGTTTGTGCCTCCAGTTCTATTGTAACACGAATCTCCTTTTCTGGCACAGTTTTATCCTTTTGTGTTTGTAAAGTATATTTTTGTAGAGTTCTGTTTTGCCTAGTTCTGAAAACTAGATCGAGAAAGAAAAAAAGTTTTAAATTCAAGGCATTCATTAGATTTGAAAAAAGAAATAATGACTACTACGGAAAATTTCGAGAAAACTCGGGATCTTAAGAGATGGGAGGAGAGACCTTACAACTAACCAAAATTTAATAAACTATTTATTAGAAAGTGATGACACAGCCTTCGCAGCAGCTTCGTCTAAGTTATTTGCAGTCAGAATCTTGAGTCCAGACTTCTTCATGATTTGTTTTGCCGCATCAACATTAGTTCCTTCAAGACGGACAACCATAGGCACTTTCAAGCCAATCTTGTTCACAGCGTTAACAACTCCATTTGCAATAGTTGCACAATTGACAATTCCACCAAAAATATTGATAAGAACACACTTGACACGTGGATCGGATGTGATGATTCTAACAGCATTGAAGACAGCGTCTTCAGTAACTGCGCCTCCCACGTCGAGGAAATTAGCTGGTTCGCCTCCATGGAGCTTGATCAAGTCCATTGTAGCCATTGCCAGTCCGGCTCCGTTCACTGAAATAAAACTGAATAAAATTAATTCTAATCAGTTGAAACAAAAATCAATAGATTGGTGCCTTATATCGATTTCTAGAACTGTTGGCAACGACTAGCTTCAAAGGAGACACTTAAATATATGTCAGATCTTCACCGTATTTTATGGAGCTCGGGAAAATATAGAAAATGCTTTTCACGGAAACCTAGGATAGGCTCGAAATATCTACTTCATTTGGTACGTGTAAAAAGATCTTCTCAATTAGCGCAAGTTTCCTCTATGTTCCATGATATCAAATTTTGTCGGTTTTAGAAGTGTACTTTGGAAACAGGTAGTAACATGAAATTGCCTTCTAAAACTACTTGAACATGATCAACTAAAAGCCTGTTCACTATACTAATTACAACATTTTTAGTAGGATCATGCAGAGATCATGCATCAACTTAGTACCAAGACAGGCGATGTTTCCGTCCATTCCAATGTAATTCAAATTGAACTGGTGAGCGTCGACTTCTCGTGGGTCCTAAAGTAAAATATAAAAACAATTATAGTCGATAACCTCATTCTTACATGCTCTTCAAAAGTTTCATATGCAAAAATTTCTTTCTGCCTGTAGGAGGCACTATCATCAAAGTTCATTTTTGCATCCACGCAGAAAACTCGGCCGTCGGCAGTTTCTACTAATGGATTGATCTCCACCTGTGTGGCATCGACAGCAATGAACAAATCATAAAGACGTTTGATTTCGGTGGCCGCCGCACCTAGAAGATTTCCTTCAAACTGAAGCTCTTTCGCAATTTTCAGTGCTTGAGAATCAGTCATTCCCATTTGAATGTCGATGGGAGTCTGAAAACAATTATCGAAGATTGAATGATTCTATCTCGAGTTTACACCATTTTAGATAATTGAAATTAGAAATTCGAAACGTTTACATAACAGGACTAAACATCAAATACTACACTTATTTTGAGTCATTGTTACCTTGAAAATGCGATCAGGAGTTTTTTCTGCAACGGCCTCAATATCCATTCCCCCATCTGGCGATGCGACTACAACCGGCCCGTTGGATTCACGATCCATGAGCACGGCGAGGTATGTTTCTCGTTTGATATCTACTCCCTCCGCTATCATGACCTTGTCAACGCGAACTCCTTCTTCAGTTGTTTGTTTGGTTACTAGTCGTTTGCCAATCATTTCATCAATAGCTTCCAGAGCGGCATTTTTTCTGAAAATTGTAATTTT
Source organism: Caenorhabditis brenneri (assembly GCA_000143925.2). Lineage (NCBI taxonomy): Eukaryota > Metazoa > Nematoda > Chromadorea > Rhabditida > Rhabditidae > Caenorhabditis > Caenorhabditis brenneri. Next base: position 910,008 of record GL379808.1, read on the forward strand.
CGAAGAATTTTTTGAATTTGACGATGATCTCCATTGAAGGAACCCTTTTCCATAATTATTTGCTAGCTAAGATCAAAAATTATGAAATTTCTGGTGAAACAGTTGTGATTCTCACTCTTTTGTGATGTAAACACCTCCAATCCCTTTAGTTCCATTCACAAATTTTCCTTTACCGCGACCACCAGCAAGAATTTGAGCTTTTACAACGTATTCGTGGTTTCCTGAAAAAATTCAATTACCAGGCTACTGATGAGAAACAATTATACCGAATGAAATCCATTTCTCTTCGGCTTCTTTCCGGTTTGAAGCAACAACAAACTTTTGAACACTGCAGCCATGTTTCTCGAGAATTTCCTTACTTTGAAACTCTTGAAGGTTCAGAAATCTTCGTTGAATTTTTGTTAACGAATTTCGTATATTTCCAGCTGCACGGAACATGTTGAACTTCAGAACAAGTTTTAACGAATGGCAGAGTTCTGAAAAAAATTCAAGAATTCGGGCAAAAAATTGAACTGCTGTTCTAACTAAAATCGTGCTATCCTGTTCCAGAACATCATGCATTATAAGTGTTTGTATTTAACATACTTGTCCAAACTCGGGTCGACCCGGTGCCCCGGCCCGGCCCGGGTCGGCCCGGTCAAAAATTTATCAGTAATCCGACCCGACCCGGGTCGGCCCGGTCAAAATTTTTTTTCCATTTTTGCGACCGGACCAGGGAAAAGTGAAAAATTATAATACTATTTGCTAAAAACATTTATTCTCTGTATAAAAGTCGCTGAACGCTGTTTTCACTCTCGAAAAAAAGACTACTTAATGTCTACTGAAATGCTGGAAGCGATGATTTCTACAACTTTGTTCGACTCCGGCCGGCCCGTCCATGCCGACCCGGTCCGCCGGGTCGACCCGGCCCGGCCCGCCCCGCGACAAGTATGGTATTTAATACCACAAATATCAGAGCTGACCAGTCCGAGCAACCCGGTCCTGGCCCCACCTGCTGAATAGGAAGAATTATCACAAATAGGGGCGCGGTTCGGATACGAAACAGTTTCAATACTGGGTAGCACTACGAAAATCGCACAAATGTGTTAACCGAAGGTTGAATATCGGTAGAATACCCTCCCTTCCTTCTTAATTTTTCTACCGACTTGATTCATGTAGGACATTTTGCTTGTTGTCTGAGGATAGAGCACGAGCAGACATTATTGTATACGGTAAATGGATCCAGTTCACCAACTGAAACCAGTGAGCTATTAAAGAAATCCAACTCGAAACCATGATTGTTTATTTTCACCACTTAGGTGAATAACGATAGGGTGACAGGGGGCAAAAAGATCGATAATATAGGGGGATTTGGGATAAAAACCGAGATCAAAAAATAATATTAAATAATTAGTCGACCTCCTCAATCGTTGGTCCTCCAGCTCCTCCGGCGGCACCAGGGGCAGCTCCTGGTGGAGCTCCTCCAGCACTCTGGTAAAGTTTAGAGATGATTGGATTGGCGAGTTGTTCCAAATCCTTCTGCTGGTGTTCGAACTCCTCCTTCTCAGCTGTCTGGTTGCTGTCGAGCCATTTAAGAATCTCGTCGCACTTATCTTCAATCTTCTTCTTGTCTTCTGGGCTGATCTTGTCCTTGAGCTGCAATTTTTAAAAAATATTTTTTGAATTTTTATATTCAAACAAACCTTTTCATCCTCAATTGTTTGCTTGAGATTGAAGGCGTATGATTCAAGTCCATTCTTGGCTCCAATGCGGTCTTTTTGGGCCTCATCATCGGCCTTGTACTTCTCAGCTTCGTTGACCATGCGCTCGATGTCATCCTTGGAGAGACGTCCCTTGTCATTGGTGATGGTGATCTTGTTTTGTTTTCCGGTTGACTTGTCAGTGGCGGAAACATTCAGAATTCCGTTAGCATCAATATCGAATGTGACTTCGATTTGTGGTACTCCACGTGGTGCTGGTGGGATTCCGGACAACTCGAACTTTCCAAGCAAGTTATTGTCCTTAGTCATGGCACGTTCTCCTTCATAGACTTGAATCAAGACTCCTGGTTGGTTGTCAGAGTAAGTCGTGAAGGTTTGAGCGGTTTTGGTTGGGATAGTCGTGTTTCTCTTAATAAGAGCAGTCATGACTCCTCCAGCGGTCTCAATACCAAGAGAAAGTGGTGCAACATCAAGAAGAAGAAGATCTTGAACAGCCTCCGATTTATCTCCAGAAAGAATGGCGGCTTGAACTGCAGCTCCATAAGCAACAGCTTCGTCTGGATTGATAGACTTGTTGAGTTCCTTTCCAGAGAAGAGATCGGAAAGAAGCTTTTGGACCTTTGGAATACGGGTTGATCCTCCAACAAGGACGATATCGTGAACCTGAAGATCAAATGAATTGTGGTGAAAAAGAAGTATTGCCTAGAAGCGCTAAAACGTGCGCCATACTGGAACTTAATAATTAAGTATATTCATATTACACACCTGGCTCTTGTCCATCTTTGCGTCGCGGAGCGACTTCTCTACGGGGTCCATGGTAGATCTGAAAAGATCAGCGCAAAGTTCCTCGAAGCGAGCACGAGTAATGTTGGTGTAGAAGTCGATTCCTTCGAAAAGCGAATCAATCTCGATGGAAGCTTGAGAAGATGACGAAAGAGTTCTCTTTGCGCGTTCACAAGCAGTACGAAGACGGCGAAGAGCACGTGGGTTGGAAGCAAGATCCTTCTTGTGCTTGCGCTTGAATTCAGCTACGAAATGATTCACCATGCGGTTATCAAAGTCTTCACCTCCAAGATGAGTGTCTCCAGCGGTAGACTTGACTTCGAAGATTCCATCCTCGATAGTGAGAATGGAGACATCGAAAGTACCTCCTCCAAGATCGAAAATGAGGACATTGCGTTCTCCGGCTCCTTTCTTGTCAAGACCGTAAGCAATAGCAGCAGCTGTTGGCTCGTTGATAATACGGAGAACGTTCAATCCAGAAATGGCTCCAGCATCCTTGGTAGCCTGGCGCTGAGAATCGTTGAAATAGGCTGGAACTGTGATGACAGCGTCCTTAACAGTGCTTCCAAGAAAAGCTTCAGCAGTTTCCTTCATTTTGAGGAGAACCATGGAAGAAATCTCCTCCGGGGTGAAAATCTTTGTTTCTCCCTTGTATTCAACTTGGACCTTTGGCTTAGATCCTTCTGCAGAGATGACCTTGAATGGCCAATGTTTCATATCCGACTGGACAGCTGGATCGTCGAACTTACGTCCGATGAGACGTTTGGCATCTGGAAAAATTGTAATTCGAAACTAAAAACAACACATTTCTAAAAGACATGTTCAGCGTCTCTTTTTTCGTACATAACAACTGATCATGCAACCAAGTGTCTAAATCCACAAAAAAAAACTATAACTTTGAATTTTTTTTCCATAAATTTGAATTCTTACCAAATACGGTGTTGTGGGGATTCATGGCGACTTGATTTTTTGCTGCATCTCCAATCAAACGCTCAGAGTCGGTGAAAGCGACGTACGACGGAGTGGTGCGGTTTCCTTGATCGTTGGCGATGATTTCGACTTTTCCGTGCTGGAAAACTCCAACACAGGAGTAAGTGGTTCCGAGATCAATACCGACTGCGTTGTGCTTACTCATGTTACTGAAAAAAAAATTATTAGAAGAACACTGAGATGAGTACGCAAAATGCAACAACGTTAATAAAGAAGTAAACGGAACGAATATCATAATTTCCGTTTTTTTTTTCAATATTATGAAAAATTTAGTGGAAAGCGACCATATTAGAAAAAAAATTTAACAAAAATCTGAAAAAGGAGCATAGATTCACAAGCATTCATCACAGAAAAGAGAGGAGTGTTGAGAAATAGAAGAAGAGATGCTTGCGCAGAGAATGTTCGCGAGGAAAGAGGGAGGAGAGAGCGCGCACCACCGTTTGAACTGCAATAACACTATTAAAAAAGAATTTTAAAACGCAAAATTTATATCGCTGATAATCATATAATTAGGGCTATGCAGAAAAAAATTTTGGTTGCAATAGAAACAAGTTTTTACTAAATCGTTTTTGGGCGTGGCATGAAAACGGCCTGGAAGGTTCGAGTTTCGCCAAGCACTGTGTCTGATTCTCTGGTAAAGTGAGAATGCTCCCTTTTGCAATGAGCAATACAATTGAACAAAAACACAATAAGGAATTGAAGGTATATTATACATACTTCTGACAGGCCGGACCTTAAGGGAATTTTCAAGATTTTCTAGGAGACATTATCTTTCTGTTTGTCATTTCAGCTTTTTCCGCACAATTTTCCTTTAAGACAATAAAATTGAATGATAGAAGCTCACTCTGTATTTTAATCAGACCTGTTATATGAACACCCTCTTCGAAAATTTACTTGTTAGTATTTGCTTCGCGGTGAATAAAAATGCGGAAGCTGTTATTTTCTGACCGAAATATTTCAGCTGAACTTCTGAGTCAGAAGTTCTGACGGTGGTAAATTGAATATGGGTAACTGAAAAATAATAGCTGATGGATCAAAATGATGCGTCTACAGTTAGGCGCATACAGTTGCGAATAATAAGCTCATTTTTATGCTGGAACAACAACGAGAATGAATATTTCATAAGTTGTGAGAAAATGATGGTTAAGGAGACTTTTAAAGAACTTAATTATAACAAGCATTGAAAAAATCTTTCAAAGTAATTTGAATTTTCAGAATTAGGTTTGTTGCCGATGGTCTTTGATTGTCTGCGAGTGCGTGATGTTTTAGTCCATCCACTGGTGAAACGTATCCAATGATTTTTTGCAAATGGAGTGAAAAAGAGCGGAACATGGGTGATAATAACTGTAACTTCGAGTGGGAGAGGAATAAAAAGCAATACAGGTCGCCACTGAATTTTTGCCATTGATTATTTCTTCGTATGGTTCATAGAGCCATTCTCTGCAAATTTTATTTTTAGTTTGTGTAATATAATTCTTTGTCAACTTACAATTCCTCTTCAACATTTGCCCTGATCCATGTGTAGTAGTAGTTAGGGAACAATTTTCTGATAGCCTCAAATTCAAATGCGTCATCGTAATCAAACAACTTGGATTCTCGACGCTCACAACTCTTCGAAGCATCTTCGAAGTTGAGAATGTCGGGTTGACGAAAGTAGCATGTTTTCTCGAATTGCAGCCAACCTTTTGGACAAGCTGAAACAACTGAAGGATCTTCTATTTAGAACCCCATACGGCTTTGAAAAATTGAACTGTTTAACAATGATTAGAAATTACAACTATTCGAAAACTTTAAAGGAAAGGTCTATGATCAATTCAACAACAAATCAATGGTTTGCGTTCTGGTTGTGACCGTGTTCCGACCAAATCAGGCAAAAAAATATGCATTTGTTTAAAGCAGAATGCGTAACTGTTAGATCTTTATTTGAATAATTTTTTAGACAGCTTTCAATTTTGGAAAAAAAAACAACCCACTGACATTTTATTTTTGGATGTCCATTCACAGCATTTCCAAAGAAAAGTATTGCACAGAGAACAAGGAGTATGTAGCCGAAAGACATAACGAGCGAATATCTGATCTGTGCCCGTTCCTATTTTATACCATCCAGAGTGTATAAAGATAAGATATCCTATCAAACACCCGTCGTAGATTGTTATCTTTGTAGTCATTATTATCGGTTTTAGATGTAAGATAAGATTGTTTTATAGTTCATTAACTAAGAGAAACATGAGATAAAAGTAATCAGTTTGATTCATGATCAGAGTTCTAAACGAGATCCGGAATGAGAGTAGAAGGACTCTTGAAGGGACATCTTACGCGGTCTTGGTACCGGTTGAATTGTATTACTAACCACAGTGGGTCCTGGAAATTCCTGAGTTTTGTATTTTATGCAAATAGTTCAACAACCTGTCAATGAGCTGAGTTCTGGAATTTTCGGTGGTTTTTTCAAAGCAAGTGCAAATCCCAGACAGCACAAACACAATTGGTCAAACACCAAAACCATCGCAAGCAAATAAGGCCAACGAATTTGACAAAGGCCAAGGTTATATTTCCGGGATTCACATATTTCACGAACTCGTGGGTTTTCCCAACCGTAAGGATAAAGAATACATCCGACAAGCATGAAGATGACTGAAAAAAAGGTTCACTATTCCAAAATTATTGTTTGAAGGAAATTGAAAAAAAATTTCTGAAACGAGATATGAGCTATGAGGTGTTGACCAGAGCTCATTTCCTTCTCCGTTTTTCACAGAGAGGAGCCCATGAACTTTTATTAGTCAAACTGTAGAAGAAGAGAGACCCTGGTCTCAAGCTTGAAAATACCTTTCAAATCCTGGAACTGGTGCCCTTAAGGCTATGAAAATAGTTCATACAGTGCTAAACTCAATTTCAATATCTTGGCAAAGTTGTCGATCATTTGAATTCCCACAATTTTTTTTGAAATCCCTTCAGTCAAATGTAATCAGAATATTCTGGAGATTGTTCTGGTACGGGAACTACGAATCACAACAAACTTCTTTTAAATTTAGCTCAGAACACTCACATCCAAAAAAATGTAGCCATGAGCACAAAATAAAAGCATGACGATCGCGAAGAAGTACCAAGAGCTGTAATGTTCACTAGTTGACCAATTGGAATTTATTCTTACCAGAATCGAGAAAATTGCTAGGTAACTCAAAACTGTGGCCGCTAACACCAAAAATGCAGCAATTTCAAACCACATGCTGAGAAGACGAACTCTGAAAATTAGTGCGAAATGATAACACGTTCAAGACTCTGTTTTTTCTATTCAAACCTGAACGGACTCCACGAACATTCATTGGCTCCACAGTAATCATACAATCCGAAATAACCGCCTTCGTCGTTGCCGATCCAAGTTGGATGTATTAAGGCCATAGTTTGAAGTACAGCTAAAACACTTTTGAGTAGGTTATGCTTTAAACAACTTTGGTTTGTCCGTTTTTGAGTTATTTTACATCTATAGTTTTATAGTGGTACCTAACACTTCTGACATTAACTTTTTGTAACGTTTCTGTTCATATTAACTGGATATCCAGCCGGTCACTTTGCACATGCTAACAAGAACTCATCCCGCAGAGGGGGGGGGGGGGGATGAGATTGATTAGAGGAAACGCTTTTTCAACTATTCTTTATCCAACTCACTTGTACATAGCCCACATAAAACCCAAATGGCCCCAACAACCCTCCAATTTCTAGTGTATATTGAGTGGTAGGACAATGAAAACTGTTGCATCGAATTTTATTTGGCCTTGTTGTCACTATTCTCTTTTTGTTTTGGTACGTCTCGCACGTCTCACTGAAAGTCGGAAAATGAGATTACTGTATGTGAAGCATGTCAAAACAAAGAACAAATTGGAAGAGACAAAAAGTAAACGAAGAGAGGGAGAAACGGTTCGTGAAAAACAGATAGCCGTCAAGAATCCTAGAGATTAACAAACGCATTAAACAATAAACTTTTTCCTACGAAGTTTTGTTGGAAGACATCATTGACTTGAGAGCCTTGTGAAAATGTTTCTAGTTTCGAATCCTACAAAAAAACTTTTGAAAGACATCAAAATATAAGACTAATCTAACTGAATGAAGTTAATTGAATGAAGTATGAAGTATAAAGAAAAAGTCGTTCTGATACATAAATTGATAGCTTCTTTTATACAGCTTGGTTCGACCTAAATATTATTTTTGATGAGTAATGGTTGGAATGAGCCAATTTTTGGGTATTCACAGCTAATTTGTGTTACTTTCCAACTTCGAAAGCAGATCTGTAAATGGGCCAAATATAGCGAGTCATAACGTAGTTATGGAATTGGAAAAACCGAGATTGAAGGATAGAAGATTCTTTTGAAGAAAAACGGGAGATATAATATGATGGTCAATATTTAGAGGAGCAGAAAGGAAAGCGTTTTGGACACCTTTCTAATGGGCGGTCAACTTTCCGTTCGATGAAGAAACGGTCAGCGGTGGGAGAAAGTATGCTGTTGTTTGTTTAGTTTGATAAAATGCTTCGACTCAAATTTCGGTTGATACAGTGGGATAGATACCCAAAGCGATGTTTGTGTTGCCTGATTTTACTTTGACACATGAACTTCAACAAGCATAATGATTTGCTACCACTGATGACCTATCAGAATTTTGTAGCTCGTAAGGCTTGTTTGTTTTTGTGAAACTTTTTTTTCAGGGATGGTTCTCATTGCTTGTGCATTCAGGTCTCAAAAAATCGATTCCATTAAACAACAGACTTCTTGTAAACGATCTCAACGCAGGAGGATTATACCTCTGTTCGGATTCATAGCATCATAGTTCAGGGGTTATAATGTCGCAGATTTGAAATTTATTTTTATTTTTCTCTTTCATTTTCTGATTCGATATATTCGATACTGCTACATAAACGATTTCGCTGAGTTTCGACCGATTAACTATGGTACTCAACACATCACTGTAAACTACGACAATTCTGCAAAATGACGTGACAGTGTCCACAGAAAACTTCGAGTTTTCGAAAGTGATGCGCAGCTGTTTTCATATCGAAACGATGTGGCCAAATGACGTTTTTATGAAATATTTTTTTTTATATAAAAATGTTCGTTGAAGTAGAAAATCACTTTCAGTAAAGTGATTTTTTATAAATGTAATTTATACAATGCGCGCGTGATTTTTGTAATTTTCGACGCGACGCTGTCAACCGCGACGCGCCAAACGGCATTCATTATCTCTCTATGATCTCTCAATTCAGCGCTAGCGGTAATTCAAGCTGTTCGTTTCGTTGATTTTTCTTTGCTCTGTTGAAAAAAACTCATTCACTTCATTCAGTGTTCATTTTTCTAGGAGCAATAAGTTCAGTAGCATTTTCTATCATCAATTTTGTAAATTTCTTTGTTTTTTGTATGAAGCTTCGATTAATACATTCTACCTGACGATCTTCCTTTCAGGTGTCACGCCGCTCTTCTTGAGTTATCCATCAACAAAAAATGTCACATCTCAATTACGAAACACGTCTACCACTTGGACAAGCAGTAATCGATCACTTCTTAGGACTTCCAGCGCATCCATCGAAGTGCCAAGCAACATATGTTTGGATTGACGGAACCGGAGAGCAACTTCGAGCCAAAACACGTACTATGGACTCAAAGCCGCAAAACATCACCGACTATCCTGTTTGGAACTATGATGGGTCGTCAACAGGCCAGGCCGAAGGGATAAACTCTGACCGTTACTTGAGACCTGTGGCTGTTTTCGCAGATCCATTTCTGGGAGGCCAAAACGTCCTCGTGATGTGTGAAACTCTGGATAACGACAATAAACCAACAGGTATTCCTTAATTGCTGAGTTTTCAATACGAATATCTATTGAAAAATGAAACTGTTCGTGTCATAAAATACAATCAGTATAACTACAATTGCTGAGTTGTTTTTTCCGATGCAGCAAGTGCTAACTCTTGAAGAGTACATAATTTTTCACTGTTCTTTTAAGCAAGCGGATGTTACTCGTACTGAAAACGAACGTTGACAATATTCTGCTATTAGTTTGCTCGCTTCCGCATATAACTTCTAATTTTCAGCCACTAATCACCGTGACGCATGTGCAACCATCATGAAGGAGATATCAGAGGAACACCCGTGGTTTGGAATGGAGCAAGAATACCTGATCGTAGATAGAGATGAGCATCCACTTGGCTGGCCGAAACACGGTTATCCCGCTCCACAAGGGAAATACTATTGTGGTGTGGGAGCTGATCGGGCTTTTGGTCGTGAAGTCGTTGAAACTCATTATCGCGCTTGCCTTCACGCTGGTATTAATATCTTTGGTTCAAATGCCGAAGTAACTCCTGGACAATGGGAATTCCAAATCGGAACTTGTGAAGGAATCGATATGGGTGATCAGCTGTGGATGGCGAGATATATTCTGCATAGGTTTGAAAACTGAGTCTTCTCATGCTATGATTTTGTTTTTAGAGTTGCTGAACAATTCGGTGTGTGCATTTCGTTGGATCCCAAACCAAAAGTAACGATGGGAGATTGGAATGGCGCTGGCTGCCATACCAATTTTTCAACTTCTGTCATGCGAAAAGCCAACGGTATCTCAGCAATTATTGAAGCAATGAAATCCCTTGAGAAGACGCATGCGGAGGCCATGATGGTTTACGACCCAAACGGGGGAAAAGACAACTTGCGCCGATTGACTGGGCGTCACGAAACTAGCAAACCAGACACGTTCACTTGGGGAATCGCTAATCGGGCTTGTTCGGTCCGTATTCCACGCCAAGTCGCGGACGAGGGCAAAGGATATCTTGAAGATCGGCGACCATCATCTAACTGTGATCCATACCTTGTAACCGCGATGATTGCAAAAAGTGTATTGCTCAACTGAGCCATGCTTCCAATTTAACCATTAATTTCATGTACTAAGCTACTCACATCCCTCCAATTCAACTGTAAAAACCTCACCCCGATTGTTATCCTGTTCAAAGCTGTATCTATGACGCACCCTAAATTTCAAGAACGTGTATTTTTGACAATGAAATGCCATGATCCCGCTTGGATGTGAACTTCATTTTTAGTATTGCAGGAAGTTTGTGAACACTACAGTTTCAAGCAAGCAAGCAGTAATGACATTTAGTAATAGTGAGAGGGAAATATACGGATAAATGTAAAAGTTCGGCTACAATATCAGCTGGCCGATTTCAAAGTTTAAGAAGCACTGCTTGTTTAGGTGGTAGGACCATCGGAGACTCTGCGAAGTTGTAGTGTTGGCGAGCTTGATAAGCTGTGACATTGGCAGTGGCAACCGATACCTAGAAAAACATAACACTAAAAGAAATACTGTTAGGATTTGTATACCTCCGCTTTCGAAATGTCTTTGTTGGGTGGAATCAATTTGGATATCTGAGGAATTGAAAAGTCAACAGTTCGCTCTATTTCTCCAAAATTGAGAGCGACTACGAACACAGATCCTGTTGCGGTATTGTTGGAGGCTTGAACGTAACGAGAAAACAGAATAACGTCATCATTGATCAATTCGTCGCGAACTGTTTCACCAACAATCAAAGCTTCATCACGTTGGCGTAGTTTAGCCAGCTTGCGGTATATTTTGAGTGGAGAGTCGGAGATGTCAAATTGACTCTGAAATTTTTGTTTCTCTAGTATATTAATGCTATCAGGCCTAATCATGATAAACAAGAAGGATCAATAATCTTATACATATCCCGTAATTTGAGCCAATGGCCGTTGCAATCGTGAGTTAACTTATTGCCCCTTAACACCGGTTAACATGCTTTCTAGGCCTTATTTAATGAGATTGTTTCCCATATGCACACCGCTTCGGTTTCCCATTGCCCAAGTTGGATAATTTGGTGCTTGTTCACTCCAATTACTACACCAGTAGCAGTGTTTAGAATCCAATTTGACTCACGTTATAATTATCCATTTCAAGTTTATCATCGCTCTCCGGGAAGAAGATATCGTTTGTACTGAAACCATGATGATCAGTTCCAGTTTGGTACCATTGCATGACTCCCATCTGCTTGAAATCCCCATTTTTGTTCACAGCATCCTTGAGTCCATATTCTTGTCCATAGTAAATAGAAATGGCTCCGGGAAGAGTGAGTTGAAGGAACGATAATAAGTGAGCAACCGAGGAAGGGAATCGAGAAGCAAGTCGGGAGACTTCAGAGTTAGAAAACTGCCAGTGGGGAGTATACTTTGCGACCTAAATCAATTTAAGTGAGTTCAAATTACTGCGGGTTTTTTTTGGAAACGCAGAAATTGATGGTTTCCAAATTTTCAATTAACTATTCTTTTGAGTTTTCCAAACCCGATTAGGGTATCTTTCATAATGATCTCAATCGATTTTCGCATTTTTTTTTCAATTATCAATTTTTTGTTCTTTCGTTCTTTGGCTCATCTTTCATACTTACTCACTTATTGACTTCCAGCTCAACATGCTGATTTTTTGCTGCGACTCTCTCTCTCTCTCTCTCTCTCTCTCTCTCTCTCTTCCAGATTTGGTAAACATATTCATCGCGCAATTACGGTAATAGGAAATGCGATGGAAGAAATTACCAAATCTCGAAGAGATATTATGATTCCACCACTTGTACAAACACACAGAACTTTGTGGAATTTGCTTGTTTTCCTAATTTGATCATCCACAATTTGTTTTAGACGCTACTGTACATGAAACCGCTGCCGTCGCCCCACATTCATTTTCTCATGATCAAAAAACCGCATAAACTGGATTACTTTTGTTTAAACTAAGGTGCAACCATTTTAGTTCATTTCCAATTTTTTTCCCCTTATAATCATACCTCGTGTCTTCGATAGGCCTGGTCGAGCGCATCATGAACACATTTGGCAATCGACGGTTCACATTTCTTTTCATTCAAGTTGGCAAAAGAGTTGTCAATGACATAGTGCAAGAGACCTGTTTCTACAGCTTTGACGTGCAAGTCTTCAACATCCTTCAGGGTGGAAAACAGAACACTGAAAAACGTGGTTTTCACTTGTCAATGTTGGAACACGTAATCAAATCAGGTGTATATGTTTACATCTGCGTTGATATTATTGATGAAATGAATAAAATTTTCTTACATCTTTTTTTGAGCCAATTCCTCTTTTGAATCAATGTGGCGCTGGATCGATTGGGTGATCTCTTTAAGCATTGTTACAGAGTTGTCGTGCTAGAAAGAAACATTTCATGAACAGATTCCATAATCAGTAAATTACGTTTGGTTCTCCTGAGTTGTCAACAGCCAGTTGACTGATATGATCGACATGAAAACCGTCTACACCCATATCCAGAAACTTTATAAAAGCTCTATTAATTGTATCTTTCACATCGGGGTCCCTCCAATTTAGTACTGGATTTTGACTTGTTGGATAACCAAGATACTTGATATTATTAGCCCCATGGAATGGATAAAAATTTGTCTTGTTGAATCCAGGTTCAGATGGTCGCGCAACTATAAACTTGGATTCCTCGCGCTTCTCAAACCACGGATGAGAAATGTCGACTGTAGAAATTGGGAGATCCATAACAAGGAACATGCCTCTGTTATGAACAGTATCGATGAGCTCTTGGAATTGTTCTTCTGTTCCAAATCTATCATCGATGGAAACATGATCAACAACATCGTACTCGTTGAAATACTCGTCTTTTTGAATCTTAATAACCGGAGTGGGGTAAACAGTGGTAACTCCAATTTTACGCAGAAAATCTATTTTCTGGGAAATTCCTGCGAAATCTCCAATCCCATCTCCGTCTGAATCGTAGAATGTAGCAGTGAGAAGCTGCAAAATGACACAATTTTAAAATTTTACATTCAATTGTAAACTGAGAAACTGTGCCAGGAACCGAGTGAAACAAATTAGAAGATAGAATACACTCAGGAATTGCGGAGAACAACGAGGAAAAGTGATGTCTATGAGTGAGAAAGAACGGAGAATGATTAATTATTGAGATAAACAGTTGGCAGACGGGTGAAAGAGGGCAGCAAGACTCAGCATTGAGAAGACTAATCTTTCTGTTGAGTCTTGTGAAAAGCGAGTAGTTTCAAAATACTTACTTGGTACGAAACTTTCGTTTGCCACCAGTCCGGCTTTTGCTTTTCGGCACATTTGGGCGAGAGGACAACTATGGCAATGGCTCCCGCAAACATTAGAGCCCACGCAAACCAAAAAAGGACAAACAATACTGTTCTATAAATTAATACTAACAATTAGTGCAAATTTTTTAAAAAATTACTCACCTGACTGGTTTCCAGAACGGATCATTTCTATACTTTTCCAATTGTTCTTTCGTGAGTCCTATCGGCTTAGGCTCGAGTTCAAATTTGACGACCTCCGCATTCTGAAACTGCGTGACCATAAAGAATTGTATTGAATAAAAATGTCGAAAACCTTGTCAAACGTGGCAATATCCCCTCCACCAGATTCCACAAAATTATTTCCTTCCTCAGCAATGAGAACGTCCTTTGTGGTCATTCTGAAGACTAAACATTGGAAATATAAATGAGAACATGGAAGTTTAAACGAATTGAAAATAGCAAAGACACACAGAAATGCACAGAAAAGTAAAAAAAAAACGATTTTCTTCAACATAGGAAAAAGTGGCGTAAAGTAGAGACACAAACAGCCAAGTGTCAGAATAGAAGAGAGAAACGGGCGGGAGAAATAAAAGCGATAGGCGGAGACAAAGTGTATGCCTGGGTCTCTCTTTTCGTAAAACGCAATGCCCGATTCATTCCGATTTCATCATACATTGATGTGTAGGAAGGGTGTTGTGGATTATCCGATAAACGTAACGAAAAGAAAAGGAACTACTGCAGATGACATAGTTTGGCAAGGTTATCATAATTCGTTTTGCGTGAAACGAGTAAACAAGAAATCACATGGAAGTTGAATACATTTTTTAAAATCATTTTCAAAAAAATATTTAACTTTTTCTGGACCAAAATAAATGATGTTATAGGTTTTCATCCATTCTCAGCCGCAGTTATGTTTCAAACTCTTTAATTCCCAAGGAAGAAGAAATGAATCGACGCCTTTCGAAGGCAAAAAACATACTCTGAGAAGTTGAAAAAAAGTAGTGGGAATTCTTGCAGTCATAGTTATGACGAGTTAGGGCAGGATGGACAAAGACACCAAAAAATCCCAAACTCCGAATAATAAGAATACTTGGTTTCACTTTAATTTTTTTGGAGGCTTAATCAAAGTTAAACAGTGGAAGTGCTGAAGGCTTTAGATTCTAATAAGTAATAAAACTTTTTGCCGCAACTCACAATAAATGAGATGACGCGCTAAGTATCATCAAACAATGAGAAGTAAATATCAATGCAGTGAGCAACCTAAAATGCTTTGTTTACCTTTCATAAAGTGGTGCTACCATTACAAAGCATTGCCAGGCCCACGAACCAAACATTGAACAATTTGCTATATTTGGTCAAGCAGATAGAATAATGAAAGGCGTAGGCTTCATTCAATTTAAAAGTAAACGAGGTTCAGATGCAGGTTCATTGAATGTAATCTCATACCACGTAATGAGGCCAAATTCATGGGAGAAACAAAGAAAGACGCCGAGTCTGAATGCTAAGCATTTAGCGTGTAGAGTGCGTGCAAAGAAGTCGCAAAAGAGGAAAGGGATTAACAATGGGGGATCAACACTAATGTTGAACCGTATGAAAACAAAAATTATATCAATTTTTCGAACACCTTCTATGAATGAAATACAATTTTGTGACGTAATTAATCGATTATAGAGATCGGATGCTTCGAATTGAAAATTACATAATTGTTTTTTCAAATTTTCCCGTTGAAGAAGGTCAGAAATTAAAAAAAAATGTTTTCTGCTAAATTTTACTGGGAGATAGCTTTGGAGGATTCGAACTGAGACGGCCATTTTGAATGTTTTGGAAGGAATCATTTTAGAATTCTGAATCCAATTTTTCACAGCAGGCAGAAACCAGAGTCATCGATAGGCGGAGTCTTTGATAAGAGAATTACGTCGAATTTCAGATATTTTTAGGTCATCAGCCAACAGATACAGACTGCAGTTGGCGCAGATTACAACTTAAATTTAGTCGTCGTACCGCGCGTGTGTCAACTGCACCTTGACCATATCCGTCAAAATGTCTTCTTATAAGATAAAAAGATCCGAAATAACACTCGATTTGAAGTAATCTGGCAACAAACACTTGATGAACCTAGACGAAAGGAACAGAATGTTTGTTTTACCACTTGTACATCCAAAGAGAGATTTAGGATTGAGGTCACTTTTTTGACTCTGGGAATACACTAGATACACTAGAGATATAAGAAGAACTGAATTTCAAAATTTAAATTTCTGAAATGGAAAGTTGAATTTCCTTGGTTTTTCTGCCGGCTTACAGAGTTTGCAACTTGTAGAAATGAGCTGGTAATTTCTGTAGAATTTCTGCCTTTTTGAACTGAAACAACTGAATACATCAAACAATTCTGGAAAATATGATTTTTCTGTTTTCTTTCCGCTTCGTTATTTTCCCTTCTGTTTCTTATTATACGACCTGATTTTCAATACTCATTGATAACATCAGTTCAAAAAAGCATTTATTATAGTTTCATGACAAAGTTTAGAAAATAAAAGAAAAAAGAACATCAATTGAACACGAAGAGGTTGAAGAAGAGAAAGTTTCCAGAATTGGTCCGAGGCCGATTCTGTAAAAGTGCAAAAAAATATTGTTTTTATTTTCCCCGTGAACTTTTTGGAGTCGAGTCTGCCAGAATTCGTCTCGGACCAATTCTGTCAGTTCTTCTCAAAAAGTTGAAAAAACAATTATTAATCACGTGACCTTCCAACAAGAGAACCAAGAGGAGAGACAGAATCGGTCGGAGAACTTTTCTGTTGTTTCTCCGACACGTGGAGCTTTCTCAATCAAAAATATCTTCTGGAATCGTCTTCTTTCTGTCTGTTTGTATCTTTCTGTCTGTTTGTAAAAGTTGAAGGCGCCGACAGAATATAGGCAGAGCTCAGTAAGTGCTATATTCTTGTTGATATTCACATTTTTCACCAAAGTTTTTAAAAACTGTTGCAAAATTTTATCTATTTTGTGAAATGCAAATATCAACATCAGTTTAACTTTAACACTCACCGATCCTATATTTTGTTAACTCGCAAAACTCAGATTGAACAATCTCCAATCTCGTGTAAAACAGACAAAGAAGAAGACTATTCCAGAAGATATTTTTGATTGAGAAAGCTCCACGTGTCGGAGAAACAACAGAAAAGTTCTCCGACCGATTCTGTCTCTCCTCTTGGTTCTCTTGTTGGAAGGTCACGTGATTAATAATTGTTTTTTCAACTTTTTGAGAAGAACTGACAGAATTGGTCCGAGACGAATTCTGGCAGACTCGACTCCAAAAAGTTCACGGGGAAAATAAAAACAATATTTTTTTGCACTTTTACAGAATCGGCCTCGGACCAATTCTGGAAACCTTCTCTTCTTCAACCTCTTCGTGTTCAATTGATGTTCTTTTTTCTTTTATTTTCTAAACTTTGTCATGAAACTATAATAAATACTTTTTTGAACTGATGTTATCAATGAGTATTGAAAATCAGGTCGTATAATAAGAAACAGAAGGAGAAATAACGAAGCGAAAAGGAAGCATCAATCTATGTTCCACTTATTGCAGGAATATCATTAATTTCATGTTATACGGAATATTCATAATTCTTCTGTGGAAATACAGAAATATGAACGTTTTCCCAGTAAAGGCTGTTTATACTGAAAAAAATGTCAGAAAATCCGAGGAATTCTGATTTTCAGTTTCAAAATTTTAAATTTTGAAATCACGTTCTTCTTATATGTCTGTAACTCATTTCTAAAACATTGTTGACTATTGAAAATTTTGACATTTTTTCAGTGTCGTCTGGAGGTTTTTTTCTAGGAGAATGCCTCATGACATTGCCGCTTCTTGTCTCTCATGATGTTTGGTGTTTGCTGTTATTTTTCTTTCGGTTTTCATCTTCCTTTGTGTAGAAAGAGTATTCTACCAATTTTTTTCAGCATTTGAACCTGGAGGAGAGTCCGCGATTTTTCAGTCGTTTTTTGAAAGTATTTTCATTGCACGCAGGATTAGGTTAAAGAAGGCGGAACCTCTCGTTGTATTGAGACTCGTATTGAGACTAAAGAAGGCCCCGGCGGTTATAAGCAAGCAGAGCCGAGGAGCTTTCCGGGCCGCATAGCGCAGCTTTTGGTCTTCTACCAAATGAGCCCTACGTTCAAATCCAGCAGAGTCACTGTCAAACTTTCAGATATTTTTTTTTGAGTTCCGCCCTTCTTTAAAACATAATTCTCTTGAGAAATCGAAAATGCTGGACTGTTTATTGCAAATAGGCAGGACACTTTTTGATTTTCTCTTTGCAATCGATTTTATCCAATGCATCGTAAAATTCCCTGAAGGTTGTTATTTAGGTCAGAACCATTAAGAAATTAACTAACGTACTAAGTCGATATCCAGAGTTGATGGTTCCGCCATAGTATGTCTGGAAACATGATATGAACTTGAATGTATCCACGTATAAGTCTGGCACTATAGTTCTCTTTTCCAAACGCCCCTCCCATGTCGAGATTGGTATTGTGAAAAAAGTCAGTCATGTGTATTTTGAAATTAAAAAAAAAGAAGTCAACCTCTTGTTCAAGTAAACAGTTTACTTTCGCTCGGATTTAATGTGAAAGCGTGCAAAAAAGAAAAAACGAAAATGCGGATTATTTTCTATTATAATCGTAATTTTATGCAAATGCAAAACGGTAGGAAATTCTGCCTGTTTTTTAAACGAAATCTTTGTAAACTGTAAGTTTGCTCCATAGATTATGAACCAGTCGGTGCCGCCGCCTACGGCGGCTCACCTCCTTTTAGTTCGTCGCTGCGTTCCTCAATGGGGGGTTAATTTGCCATGCTCAACCCATTTTTTATCGTTGGGCCGTGATGCACATAAGCCTTATTCTGGAATGCGAAAAATTTTGAAAATTTGAATTCCCACCGAAAATTTCGAAAGTTTGAATTCCCGCCAAAAAGTTTCAAAATTTGAATTCCCGCCAAAAATTTTGAAAATTTGAATTCCCGCCAAAATAATCAAATGTTTTGACGTTTCTGGAAGTTTCTAGGAGTTTCTGGAAGTTCAGGAAGTTTCTGAAAGTTCTAGAAGTTTCTAAAAGTTCTGGAAAGATGGAGAACGTTCTGGAAGGTTATCCATCCAGAGCTTGCCAGTTGAGTTTTCGGAGTACCGTAGTTACCGTAATCCTACAGTAATCTCCACCATTTTTGTTGATGTACTATTAGGATCCCCTGTACATGCAAAAAAATGGAACAATTATGAGCTCTTCGAACCCGTTTTCTAGCTATTGTTGAGTTATCTGATCATCGTAGCTACCCTAATCCTACAGTAACCCGTGTTCCAAACTTCACAGAATTTAAGCGCTCGGTGACCCATGACTACATGCCAAATATGGTAGAAAACGGTCGAGGGGTGCAAAAGTTATTCAGTGATAAGCGCTGGACACACACAGAACTATTCCTTTAGTATATAGAAAAGATAACGGTGTGATGAAAATTGAAAACCCGTCTTTCAATAGACTCAATGACATTGAGTTGATGTGAGAGCGTACAAGTTCATAATGGGCTCTTTTACAGTTTTATAAATTATGCTACACTCACGACTGTTCCAATGATGAGGAGCGCACATCCAACTGCAATAAGGACGAGGAAAACCATCTTCACACTTTGTTTGTCTGAGTTGAAACTCAAATTTTCAGAAAATTAGGACTGTATTTTTGGAGGCTTGTCATACAATTAAAAATTTAGTACGGACAACACGTCCTCAATAATTTTCAGTTTATTGTCCTTTCTAAATCTTTACTATTAACAATCACCGCTTTCTGTGTGTTTGCCCGTCGCTAGCGCCGTTTCTACTGGGTCGAATTGTTCCAAAGTTTTACATATCAGAGCAGAATTTTACCGCGGCGATGCCCGTCTTTTTCGTTTTTCGTTTGGAGCTCTGCGGAGCCCTGTGCCTAGATAGGGATCACAAAAGACCGGCTTGCGGAAAACGAACTGCGAATTAACGTGACCTGTCACAGTTAAAATCAACCATTGGAATTGAATTCTTATTTTTCGTCTTATCAGTTCTCATTTTTTTAGGGAATCATTTTGGGACTGATGTTTTCCCAAGCGAACTCACCCGGCCCGTGTGAAACAAGAAGATTGGAGCCGCGAAGCGGCGCAAATGTTGCCACAACATCTCTTTGCGATCCCTAGTCATTGTTAGAAAAAAAAATTTCAGACGAATTTTTTATTATTTTTATAGAACAAGTAGGAGAAACAAAACAAAAATCTTAAGGCTTTTTTTCTGGTTTAGCATCACCGATGATGATCACTCCGCCATTTCCTCCTCCTCCTCCTCCATAGTAAGTGTTCTCCATTTTTGCCGGTCGCCCACAAACAAATCCTTTGGTCGGGAACTGTGTTGCTCCATCTGGATTAACGCACCTGTTTAAAAAAAGTAAATTTATATCAACTCGTCTCAGCTCAATGTCCTTGCGCGACCATGCAGTGAATGGTGAGGCCTTCAAACGCGTTCTTATGAGCAAAAAAACACATTCCTACACGAATTGATTTTTTGGGCAACTGTAAAAACTGTCATAAAGTGTCGCAAAGGCTCTGGAGCCCATAAAATACAGCATACATATGATGGGCTGGACCAGGACATACCTAAACGATACCGTCAAGGCCCGGTATTGAATTTCGAAAACAGATAAAACACGTCATTTTGGGCCCTGAAAGATTCCCTTTGAAAGACCCAGATTTGGAAGTCTTCGGGAGGTATATGAGACTTGGCGTGGGCCACCGAGCGCTTTGATTTATTGAAGTTTGCAGCTCGGATTGCGGTAGCTACAGTAATCAAATTCTTTGAAAAAGTGTTTGAAATGCGCGTAATTTTCCGCGTAGTACCTACGGGACCTCTATAGCACACAAATGAAAAATGGTAAAAACTACTGGATTAATTCAAATATTCGAAAATGTTTGGCGGGAATCCGAAAATTCACACTATTGAAATTCATATATTCTATGATTTAAGGTCGCGTTGACAATTTTCTTATTGCCTTAAAAGTCCTGACAAAAACTCGTGAACTTACACTCTATTATCGAAAAATCCTGATTTTGATTCTGATTCTGGAGCAATACTAATTTGTATTTGAACACAGAACTCTTGATGTCCACTGAAAACATAATTCGCAGTTTTAATATAGTTCTAATTAAAAGTGTGAGTTCGAAAACATCATTCTCACCCGACTTTATTATTGTGGGGTGCTCCATCAGCCCATTTTTCTTTCCACATCTCGTTTCCTCTTGTGAATCGGTCAGTCCATTGGTACTGATTCTCTTTGATGCACTCAGGTTTGGTTTCCATCTGGTCAACTCGGCAGTCTTTACGGCGATAGGCCCCAACCCAAACACCACCCGTTAGTGTGCCTTCTTCACTGAATGCGTCACTAGCCTGGTCTGAAAACTACGGGATTCGGTTAAAGAGACCTCTCCGGAGAGCATTGTATTTTACCTTTGATGTATTTCAACTCGTTAAAATTCTCGATTCCAGACAAAGAAGCTCCTCCCTGGCATCTACATATTTTTTCTGCCTCGAAAAATGTTTCGTTCCCGGAGAAATACTGGAAATAAAGTATTATGATTCTGAAGATAATTCATCTCTCTCTCCAAAAAAAGATAACTAGAATTTTTTCTCATGATTGAAAAAAAACTTCATAAATGGATGAAACTCGAGATGTCCATTATAATACTGTTCGAAGGTGAATTGTTGATTTGCAATCACAAACCTTCATGCACCACCAACGATTGTCCGCTCGTCTCATTTTTTTGTAGCCAGCTGGGCATATTGCATTTCCTTGCCCGCCAGAATTACCATTCCCGTTACCGTATGGGATTCCAATAGCCGAAACCGAGATGAATAGAATAACGGAAAAAATGAAAACAATTTTCATCTGAAAGGACGGTGTGAAATGAAGTACCCTTTCATCTCGAAACAAAACCTTTTTATAGATGAAAAAGCTGTGCGGGCGCGGAGTTGGTTTATTGCAGAACGCGAAAAAGGAAAAACTCCGTGGTTTATTGATGTGTAAAGTTTACGGAGAACTATCTTGTATGAGCGTGCAAGAGGGTATGGAAGGTTTAACCATCATGAAGATGATCATACTTTTTAAACTTTGGAGAGACATGTTCTTCATAACAGTTTTTTTTCAAAGTTTTTGTGTTGTTTCAACATTTCCAGTTATTTTCTTGGGATACTTTACAAATGCTTTCCTTGTGGTACTATACTTCTCAGCCAGATTTCGCTATAATCCGAGAGAGAAAACTTCCCTACGCCAACACAAACACACCAAAATAGTTTTAAAATAGTATGAAATGAAGAAAGATGAAGCAGAAATTTTGACTGCAGTATTTCTTTCATAACGAAAGTACCTGAGAACTTTCTTGTCCCACCCTTTTGAAAATTGTTTTCAGTCATTACTTTCATTCTTTAATTCTCTGTACAAATGAAAAGATGTATTAATAACAATGTAAACGAATTGTAAAACACTTCGAACATCATCATAATGAAAGAAGAGAAATATGAGAAATCCGATGAAAAAAATGATGAAGAGCCAAAGACATTTCCATGCAACAACTGTAAAAAAATAACGTAAATTCTCGATTTTTTTTTTTTCTCACCGCATCGACAACATAGGAAAGTATATTTGATTGCTTTCAAACAACAGAAAAACCCTTTCCTAAATAGTTTCCAAAATTTGATAGTTTCCTTTGCTGGAAGCTCGGTTTGACAATTTTTTATGAACAAGTCATACTCCGAATCGTCATCATTTTCATCATAATGCATTACCAAGTAATTAGTCAGAGATTCATTGTCGGAGCAGGAAGGCATTGCTAAAAAGGAAACAGAAGATTACTCATGGGATGAGAAGTTGAATATCGATTTGAAAAAACCTCAATTTCAATGCGATTGAAAATGATATGATCTCACATTCACATAACTGATGTGATAAACATTGTCAAGAACCCGTATCGAATTACGCTGAATGCATTCATGCACGAAACAACATGATAGAAAATGTTCAAACCGGAAGGAAGAGAAGGCATTTGTTTCGTGAACGTGAGCTATTTTGTAAAGAAAGATGAAGTTTTTAAAGCCTGTAGGAAGGCAGTTTAGAATGAGCAAGAGGATGCGAACATTTTTCTCACTTGGGTTTGAATTTTTTTCACTGATGGGAAACATCAGATTTTAGCAAAAATAGCAGAATTCAGATAATAAACGGACTATAGGAAATTTCGGACTTTTGAAAATTCCATGTTAGATGGAAAATTTGAGAATACGGGTATAAAATCTTTTCATGAGTTTGTGCACTTACTAGGGACTGGTTTATAAAAAAGTTGTATTATATTGGTTGAAAGCTGACCTTTAGGTGACTCTGAAACAGTTTTCAGAATCTGTTGCAAGCATTTCTAAAGTAAGATATTTCGATCTGAACTTTTAGAACTGAAAATCATTATTTTTGCATTTTTTAATGAAAATTTCAAAGTTCACTAACAGGGACAGACACTTTCATATCACCAATTTTATGGAAAGTTTCAAACGCACATGAGAAAAACATTCCATTATGAGATACAACAATAATTTGTTTTTATTTTATTTAAGGAACGATAACGTAAACATTAGTGTTTTTTATCCGGCTTGGCTGCTCCGATTACAATCATTTCGCCTCCAAAACCATATCCACCATTTCCTCCACCATATCCACCTCCATAATTGTTTTCTTCACTGACTGGCTTCACTCCACAGAGATATCCAATCGTGGACATAATTGGTGTAGGTCCCGTTGTCTGAAGACAGTTTTTGCTGGCAGGCTTTCCAGATGCTTCCAAATTGGCTCCTGATGCTTCAATTGAAACAAGAATAGTGGCACAATCCTCGCCTGCTGTACTTTTTGGCTGGTTATCTGCCCAGTCTTGGAATATAGTTGTCCCACAAGTGTGCTGATCGGTGAACTGAAAAAGTTTCTCGGCATGGCAAAGGCTATTAGTAGACTCTGCTCCAGATAGACACTCCTTCCGACGGTAAGCTCCAATCCAAATGGATCCGTCCTGAACATTGCCTTTCTCAAGAACGTTCTGTCCTTGTTCTGAAAATTGTCATCGAAACTGGAAGTACTTCAAACAAACCAACGTTCGACCCAATGAAGTTCATCAACAGTTTCAACTCCAGACAAATGTGCGCCTTTTGTAGTGCAGCGACATTCACGTTCAGCTTCCCACCATGTCATATTTCCCGGAATTACCTGTACATAATGAGAGTAGAACAAAAGAACCAACATAGAGAAGATTCAACTGCTGCCTTCTAAAGAACTTGCTCAAAGTACCGGGAAACGAAAATCGAAATTCACTACGAATTTGCAGTTACTTAATAATTTCAAGAAAACATAAAGTTATTTTTAGAAAAACAAGTAGTTTTAAGGGAATATCATTTGCTCATATTGAATAGATTGGAATTTATCTCAGAAATGAGAATCTTTGATCCACCCGACTACCAACTTGAACAAGTATTAGAAATACCACTTGAAAAATTAAAGAAATAATAGTTCAGATTCCAACTCACTTTCATACACCATGCTCCATTACTCCTTTGGGTAAACTTTTTAAAACCTTCAGGACATTGTGAAACGCCGTTACAATCTCCAATAGGAACGCCCATTGCATGTGCAGCCACAAAGAAAACAGGCAAAATTAAAAAAAGCCGTGACATGGCGGAACGAGAAAAGAGGAAAAGTTGAAACTTGTGGGGAAGGTAACCGTGTGGCCGAGTTTTATATGACGCTCATCCTGTTTTACGATTACGATTTTATCGGGGAAAGCTTTTATTGCAATTTTTGCGTTTACTCCGATTTTCTGTGTTATGAGCATTCAAAGGTGGACGTCCGGGTTCCATTGAAATTTAAATAGTCTAAATTAGAAACAATTGCTTTAACTTATTTAGAAAATGGTGGTTTTGAAAATTATAATAAGTCGATTTTTATAATTCCACTGAAATTATTTTCAGAAATCAACTTCAAAAAAAAAGTGTATATACCTTTCGATAGCAAGAAACCAGTAGGTGGCGCCTACGGTGGCTCACCTCCTTTTTGTTCGTCGCTGCGTTCCTCAATTGAAAATTTGAATTCGCGTGAAATGTTTTAAAAATTTGAATTCCCGCCAAGTATTTCTATAATTTGAATTCTCGCCAAAATTTTTGAACATTTGAATTCCCGCCAAAATTTTTGAACATTTGAATTCCCGCCAAAATTTTATAAAATTTGAATTTCCGCCAAAATAATCTAATGTCTTGACGTTTCTGGAAGTTTCTAGAAGTTTCTGGAAAGTTATCAATCTAGAGCTCGTCCAATGCTTGCCGTTTAGTAAATAGAAGAGATATAGCTTCACAAGAGCGACCCAACAAGAGAAAACCCCACTTTTTTCCATAATCGAGTAGATCAGTTTCAAACACACTGTTTCGATACTCATAAAACTTCATTGAAAAAAGGTGTGAATAATGTACGTGTGTATGAGAGGAAGGTGGGAAGAGTTGAGGTCACAGATTAAAATATTTCAAAGTTTTGTATGAAGTAAAGATCAAAAATGGTATTTCGCCTCCAGTGTGACAATTTTCGGTTGTATCCAAGTATGTTTCCTAAATTTATCATTATTTTTCTCACGTTCATTGGAAGTGTTTCCATGCAGACCGTTGATCCACGCATGATTTTGATTCATAATTTTTTGGATATTAATAAAGAGACCATCAAAAACGCAAAAACTGATCGTAAGTATTTATTATTGTTCGACCATTCGGTTGTACCAACAAACATTTTACAGAAGTCCTACCTCAAGCAATCCAGAGCAATCTGATTCAAAATTCCCAATCATCGGCACTACAAGATGACTCTGCTAATAGTCTTGTACTTATGGGTAAGTGTTTCTGATAACAAATGCTTCTGAAAAAGGTGGCATAAAAATGTTCTGAACTTGCGGTTCGCGACAAAAAACTTTAATATCCGGGTTAGAAGACTCCTCAATGACGGAACGCTCTAGCTAAATCTTCGAACCGGCAAGTTGTGAGCATTCTTTTTCAGACTCTACTGCGGCTTGTGATTCCGGGTGGACCAAATCTAGTGTAAATGGAATGTGCTACAAGGTAAAAATCAGAAAATATTAACACTTTCGTGCTCAGTTAGCTCTTTTTCGTGCTCAGTAAGCCCGGGAGTTTACTAACCTATTTCTTAAAGGGTGTATCGCCCATGCTTCCAGCTAGCTGAGCTTGGAGGAATGTTTAAAAAGTGCTTTTCGATGTATCTTTTATCATTCGACTTCATTTTTGGCCACCCTTCTGAATTTGCCATGTCTCCATTAGAAATTACCCACAATACGTTTCACTCTGAAAGGGAACATAATGTCAACCTGCCCTCGTTTTATTAGACGCGTCCCCGATTGATTTTTAATATGCGTGAATGCTCGGTTACTCGGGATTTACGGATTCTCCCAAGAATTTAAACAATTCTGTAATTACTGTGATAGAAGCTCGTCTTCAATAGAAGCACACCTGTAAAATACGGCAGATGACTCTGGGAACACGCGAATCGCAGAAAACAATCCTCGTTTCGCTTTTAATAACCGGGACCCGGGGACAATATAGGGACTCAAGCTCTTGCTTCATTTGTCATCACTTGTACAGCGCTTTCTCTAAACCTTAGCCTAACCTGTTTTAACAGTGCTGTTTCACTTTTTTAAATGCTAAATTAGCTGGGTTAAAAAAAGAGATTTTTTTGAAATTCGGTAAAGTTTTTTTCTGGCACGGAAAAACTTTTTACAGTTCCAGTTATTATTTTGGTATTATTCCGAGGCCCGGGAATTTCCGAAAAATCTGGAAGGTGTTATATGGCCAAAGAATAAGTCCCGCATATTGTTTCAGGGCCCGGGTTTTTGAAGTCCTCTGTCCTGGTATTTCCATCAGCCTCGAAGAAAAACTTGACTTACACATGCATTTCCAAAATTTCTCAACTCCTTTATTTTTCCAAGGCCCACTAACTTTGCTGAATTACGCTATTCCCCACCAGAGACAGAGATCCGGGAACCTTTTTTAAAAATTTACCGTTCGTTTAATTTATTTTCTGAAGATTGCAACAAGCGACACAACATGGTACGCTGCTGAAGATTGGTGTTATAATCAAAGATATGGTTCCCACCTAACTTCTGTTCACAGTCAGGCTGAAGCTAAATGGATTGCAGGTTAATGAAAATGTTCTCAGGGCAGTTTGTTCTCAGATTAACAAAAGAGCTAGGAGATAACAGTTTCGGCAGTTTTTGGTTCTAATGGTATCTTGCGCTTTCCGCAAATCCAACAATGATCTAAAAAAAGATGGTTTCAAAAAGACTAAACATGAAATCCGAAGCAATAACCAAACCCCCTGCTCCAGTAACTTTCGTTGATAATCGAACATCGGATAGAAAAGTAAAAAGCTAATTTTCATTCCATAGTTTCTTCGACGAAAGTCAGAAAAAAAAACAATAAAAATTGATTTTTCCTGCCGGTCAGTATAGACGTTTTTGTCAACTGGTCCAATTATCGGCAGCACAACACACGAACAGATAACAGCGGTGTATTACAAGGAGACACTATTTTTTCTCAGGAAATTGACACTGAAAAGCAGCCACCACGCAAAACTGTAAAACAGATATAATTAAACAATTTAGCTCGATATTTAAACTTTGAAAGAATAATTTTAAATCTCATAGTTTCAGCAACCTATGTTACTGGAGGATCGTGGTTCCCATTCATGGACAACTGGGTGGGCTTGAGGAGAAGTGTGAGTTTGTTTCACACGGTGGCACAAATTACCCGTTTACTGATCCAAAAGACATTATTATAATATCAGATTTTTTAAAAAATTCCGAAAATGTTTTCACTGAGGCATTTGCATTAAGTTTTACTCGATACTATACCTCTTTTCCCAATGATGGCAGTCTAGAAAATAGAGAATATCGTCCTATTTTTTGGTAAAAGTCTTTGCTTTGAACTTGTTAATTCAGAGACATTTAATACTTAGATTATTCTTCAAACATCCAAAATCTTTTTAATAACAAGTATTGCTCTTGTGTGTCTGTAATGTTTGTCCGCGATGGTAGTTCCTACTGGGCCGACGTTCATGAAAATGTGATATTATGTTTATTGGAAAATTATTGGATTTTGGAAAAAATTCATGGAAAAAAGATTTATTATATCGGCAGGATTTACCCCCGGTGATACACGTCTTTTCCTTTTTTTCCTTTTGAAGCACTGTAAAGGCCTGTGCTGAGATAAAGCTTAAAAATACTATTGGCGGAAAAAAACCCTGCAATTTATGAAATAATAGTTTATGCGCTTTAAACCATATCTCAGTTTCGTATGATTATTAGAATATTCCTTTGTATTGCAATTCTTTTATTCAGTCCGGTATTGGAAAGAGAGCGACCGGACCTCTGTGGTCACTCTCCCTTACCAGCGCAAGATAACAGAATGAATATTGAAAGGGTAAGAGGGGGTGTGCCCTCTCTTTGTTTCCACATATGCATTTGTTGTTGCCAGCTGGCAATCAATCTTATCGTCTGCGAGACAGAGCCCGAGGAAAAGGGGAAAACAAGACAGGTCATAAAATGCCCTGTCACAAATTGAAGTGAGCTGTTTATTCACAAGTATGTAAAGATCAACATGTCATTTACGGAGAGATGATCCCTGTGAATGCGAAAAACAGAATTATAACCTAGGTAGGCGGAATTTGACAAGCATATACATAGAATTTTGCCTCCAACACAACAATGATTATTACCTTACAAGAAGATTTCCGCCAGCCTGCCTTTTGTGAGCCCTATCTTAGCACAGAAGTATATCTCCAAATGAAAAATGAAAAAGACGGGCATCATCTCCGGAAAATCCTGTTTCGAAATGTGAAAATTCCATAAAAATCGGTCCAAAAGGAACGACGCTATATGCGGAAACCCTACCACAAACACACAGAAAGCGGTGGTTGTTAATAGTATAAAGATTTGCTGCTAAAATTTAAAAAAAATCTAATATCGATGCTTAATTTACTGCACTCTTCTATACAAAAAAACATGAATATGTGCCTCCGCAATCAACAGAGATGTTGAGACATAAGTTAAAAACATTTCCAAACATGATGCTTAAAAGATAACTAATTCCAGTGCGATAACACTAGTTATGTGTGGACTGACGGCACTCCTGTTGATTTTCTTTGGTGGCAGCCTGGTTACCCAGGTTCGAAAGATCCTGAACAAAGTTGTGTAACTATCTGGGTCAATACGCTCCTAAAATTAAATCCGCAATACGTGATGGGTCAGTTTGACGATATTTGGGATTGTGGAACTAACTTGGCGACTCCAACGTGCCGATATGACCCGACATCTAGTAGGCTTTGCTTTATATAAATATATGTGATATCCGTTTTTAGCTGCCCCGCATATAAAGTACGACACTAGTTACACCTGCCGTGACAGCACAACAGAAGCAGCAAAAATTACGACTACAACAATGCCATTAACAACCACAACTACGACAGAAACGACGACTACGACAGAAACGACAACTACCCCTACAACAACCACGACTACAACCACCACACCGACTACCACGACCGAGACGACTACCACTCGAACCACCACCACAGAAACTACAACCACTGCGACCACTACAACCACAACTCCAACAACGACTACGACCACGAAGACCACAACCACCCCAATAACCACTACTACTACACCAACTACAACAACTACTACGCAAATCACAAGCACAACAACTCCGACGACTACGTCAGCACTGACGACAGCAACTGCTACAACAAGCTCAATCAAAACTAAGCCAACAGCTGCTTCTGGGAGCTGCTCAACCGAATGTGACCAGTTTTGGGTTAGCTACAAAGGAGAATGCTACGGGGTTATTCAATTCAAAAACAGTTTGATTACTTATATTTTTTCCAGATAGTTCAAGGGACTGCTAACTTCAACACAGCAAAGCGTGGTTGCCAGGCCTTTGGTGGAGAAATGGCAACTATCTCAGATTCAGAGATGAATGAAGCACTAAGATGTTAGTTTATGGGTGTTCAAACTGAGTCGTTATAACACTGGGCACTAAAACAAAAACTTTTTCTCTCACTTGTAATTTTTTAAAAGTATTTTTCACTGTAAATCACTCTAACTTTGCGGAATCCAGAATCATTTGTCTTTGAACTGAAATCGAATGTTTTATTCCAGTAGCATTCAGTACTAATAACGATAGTACGATTGCACATCAAGCGTGGGTTGGAGCTTCTTCTTATTCCAATTGGGCACCAGGGAAGCCAAATCAAGCACAGGGATCCGAATACACAGAATATTGCAATGTGGTACTTTTTTCAATTCACGAGTCTCTGGTTTATAAAGTTTATGTTTCAGATGACACTATCTGTTGTCAATAGTGGCTTAGATTTTGGATTTTCTCGTGGTGTTTGGAGCGACTATCCATGTAATTTTACTCAAGAGTTTGTGATATGTAAACAGAGTTGAAGTGGAAATAAACATATGTTCGTTGCATTTAGTTACTGTGATTTTGGCGGTGTCAAGGGTCGTGGTCGCCTGTGCTTGCATTTTGGCGTTCAGTTATAGATTTTTAACAACATTAAAACATTTTCCGAAATTTTTAGATATATGACTAGGAGCAAACTTGGAGAAAAAGAACTATGTAAAGAAGCCTAGACTGTTTTTACTGTCCTGGCAGTGAACCACTTTTGAAAAACTGGAACACAACAAGTTTCACAGATTTTGTCCGGAAATCCTGTAATACAATTGGTTGTTAAGCCTAAGCATTTAAGTGCTGGTGATCAAAATCTGCAGACCTTATTTATCACTCTGCGTGAAATCTCACTTTCTTTCAAAAAAAAAAAGACTGAAAAGTCGCTTTTCATAAGTTTGATTCAAATGGGTTTTTTTTTAAACTAGATATAACACAGTGATACGAATTAGCTTTTAGGTTGAGACTAGTACCAGTGAAAAATGTTTCAACAAAAACACCTGGAAAACAAGGTTAGAAAACAGTGCACAAACATAAAAAAAAAGAAAATACTCACCTTTTCTGCAGCTCTAACTTGAGAAAAAGTGTCAATCATTAATTATGAGCAAAAAAAAAGCTCCGCCAAAGATGTAACTCCCTATATTATCTTTTTTAAAAATTAAAACTCTTAAAACAACATTTTTGAGAATACGAAGAATAAGTGAACAACGTATTTAAACAATTTTAACTGATTATTGAACCGATACAATACAAATGAATTTAATACTACCCAAAGTGTATATCTCCCTCAACTTTGGTCAGTTGATCCTTTGGTATTCATAACATTTTTATTAGGAAGTAACATTTTACAACTTTCACTAATGCGGGAGGATTATGTTTTTTCCGATCGTCCACGCACTTAATCATTTTACATATAAATACAGCAATGGTAAACGTCGGTTTCTTCCATGTTTTTTGCGTATTATATTGTCTCGCAAGTTTTGAAGCAACTGTTGGTAAGTTAAAACATCTCAATTCAAACAAAAGTTAAGTTTTAGACAATGCCATCGCTCGCCAGTTCCTGTTTTCAAATTTTGTTTCTAGAAATCAAGAATCTTTGAAGCATTCTGATGGTTCGGACGAACGGTTTCTTTTCAAATTAATGAATCAGAACTCCCTGACACTGCCAGAACCCGTGAATTTCATCGGAGTTCAAGATTTTGACCAAAGCAGCCCAACAATTATATCAGATGCCATAGGAACAGCTAAATGTGCATCAGGATGGGTGAGATGGGAAGGGAACGGCTGTTGTTATAAGGAAATGGGGTCACCAATGTTATCCTGGTACGCGTCAGAAGATTGGTGCTGGAGTCAAAGAGCTGGAGCTCATTTAGCATCTGTCCATAGTCAAGCAGAAGCCACGTGGCTGAACTGTAAGGTTTTTAACCGTTTTTCATTTTCTGAGCTTAGAAAAAGAGAAAAATGTAAGTTAGCTCTTGATCTTAAGACATGAAACATACATGTTTTTTCCGGGTAAACGCTGATATTCATAACAGTTCATGTTTCACGTTTCCATGCAGTTAATGTTGAAAACTAATCGCCAATTGAAAAACGTCTAAACTTAAAGGGGGTGGGAACTCTCATTCGTAGGGGAATTTTAAGGGGAAAAAAAGGGCGCAGTCTCTTGTATATCATAAGTAACAGTCTCGCCTTTGCGGGC
>GL379809.1:0-15707 GCA_000143925.2 Caenorhabditis brenneri
CGACCGACCTTGTGCACGAAGGTAATACAAAGCAAGGAACTAACACAAATGTACTAGTAATAAATCAGTAATTATTTCATTGCTAACACATGCATTGGGAATACAACAATGATAAAGCTCACTCAACATACATATGAAATAACCTGCTTATGTTGCATTATCATCTTGTACATTGCGCTTATACATAACTGGAATACAAAGCAAGAAATTGAAACAACATAGTGGTAAATCAATTAGTATTTTATTAAAAGCACAAGCATTGCAACTACACTATTGACAAAAAGCTTTCTTGTGCAACAACCTGCAACCTAAACTTATGCATCTCTGAAAAATAGCTGTAGAAATCAGCCTACAAACACTTGATTTTCTGAAACACCTATCCCGAGTAAAAATAGCTCATAATCGAATCATCTCGGAAAAAACTTCCCTCTCTCGTCACCTTCTGCTTTCTCCACCCTCTTATTACCAGACTTCGGACTTTCTCAATTCAACAAAACCCCATAATTTATTGACCATTCAGCTCACTCTCTTCCAAACACAGCTGAAGTTTTGTTATTCGTCGAACTTGTTTTTCATTCTCTTTTAAAATGCTTGTTCCTTATTATTAATCCCATGTTATGCCCATAACTTATGCAAGACGGTGTTCCCGGGTATGAGATAGTGTTGCATTTGTGCACTTCTATTAGTGTTCCGATAAATCTATTTGCAATTTTCTGTATAGTAACACAGTCTGGGAATACAATGAAAAAGTATAAATGGTACTTGTTGAATGTGCAGATTTGGTGAGTTTTTTTTTCTGGAAAACTAGAAGTAGAAATCAAAATCTTGATATCAGATCTGCCAGAATTTCAAAAACCTTTCAGTTATTCATGACGTCTCTATAATTTTCTGGTGACGTTAGCTTTTTTCAAAAAAAAAAAATTCGAACTTCTTAACCCATCAATTTGAATATGATTGACGTAATAACAATTTTTGTAATAACTACCAAGTCAAAGTATTTCGTCTAGACATAATATTTTTCTGATTAGCAGCAGAACTGTGAACCAGGAATTAGCTATTTCAGGATATTCCTCACCGATCTAATATTATTCATCCTCATCGCTCCTCGCTTCTACTTCCCTCTGATAGCTGGAACCATGCACGGCTTCTTCTTCTACATAGGAGTGCCATATGAAGTACAGACAATTATTGGATTCGGAACAGGAGTTGGAATGTTATCAGCCTGTACGCAAGCAATTCAATATAGACATTGTCAAATAGTTCCACCGAATAGTGTTCTAGCGAGGAATTCGAAAATGAAGACGATCCTAAATTGTATCAGATATTTCTTGTTTTGTCAGGTCTCTGTTCCAGCAGTCTTGACCGAACCGAGTGATCAAATGGAGGCAAAGTTGAGGGTGGCAGCTGTAAGTTTTCAGAAGTTTTGGAATTTTGATGTGAAAAGTTCAGAAGTATCCATTCCACCCTGACTTCTTTTTCGACCCAAAAGTATATCTTCTTCAAGAGTCTCCATTCTTTGTTTTTGTACCTGGATCTCTTATAATCACTTATGTATTCATTGAACTCTCTTTTTATATCCTTCAAAGCTTCCGTCAATTGAACAAGAGAGTTTCACATATGTCGGAGAGGACGAAACAGTTACAGAAGAAATATTTTGTTTGTATTTGTGTACAGGTTCTAGTTCCATTTCTATTCTGCATTTTTCCTATCGGGTTTTTATGCTTTGCAATTGTTTCCGGGTATCATGTTCAGTGTAGGTATTGCGGAATTTTCTATGGATTGGTGCTTTGAAAGTAGCTGTCCCTGTGAGTGGATTCTGAAATTTCTAGCCATTACTGGAGCTTGCGGATCAGATTTTCAGAGAAAGATTTCCAACTTTCACAGTGAGGCCTAGAAATTTCAGAATCCATCCACAGGGATCTCTAGGCCACCAATTTATAGAAAATTCCTAATGTGAGATTCAATTCTCTAATACCTGATTTTGTTTCAGTCTGGAACGACATGGCAGTGATTGTGTTCGGTCTCCATGGCACTTTTGCTACTCTGGTCATGCTTCCCTTATATCAACCTTATCGAAAGTTCTGCAAAACTTTAGTTTGTTGTGCATTTCGTCCTTTTTCAAAAGTTCATTCCTTAGCTATTATGTGAAATTTTGTGTACATGAATTTTAGAAAATCATTTTGAGTTTTGCACAAGGACATTCTGAGAACCAGGAAGCAAGGGAAGAATACAAGAAGAAGGGAAATGTCAGTATCTGGAGAATGATAAAATTTGAAAAAAAGTGAAAGACAAAGATGACCTTGAAGAAAAGGTTTGGAACCTGTTCTCAATCTAGCAATTTGCCATCATCAAAACCTATTTTCCACTTCTCCTTCTCCACTTCCGGCAATTACTCAATTGCTATGAAGTAATCTTCTGCTATTCGCTGTATTTTTCAAATTTGGCTCTTGTGCTATGGCTTTTTGACTTTCCTCCTCCATTACCATCAATCTCCATCCCCATCAACCCAAAATCCCGAGAATGCACCTCCCGTGTTCCGGTGTCCCTTCTCTCTTCCTCTACTCCATCATTTTTTTCTCCTCCTCCTCTCCTTTTCTCTATCCCTTCTCCAATGTTTCTGCACTTCATGGAACCTCCCGTACTTCTTCACCCATCTGCGTCTCTCAAGACTCCGACACTATCATTCATACTTCTCTTCGCTTCCATACGGAGACGCAGAGAGCAACCAATGCCTTTTTGTCTTTCGTGCCTCTGAACCACGTATTTTTTGTCTCTTGTTCATTTAGTTATAAGCTGTTTAAATTCTGACCAATTGATACATAGGAATTTGTGTAATATTCAGGTATATAAATGGGGGAGTCTGTACCGCCGCCGGCGAGGCCACGACGGAAACCGGCTGCCGGGCGGGTTCGTCTCGACGATCACCTATCGAGAGGAGAGAGATTTTATACAATTGGGCATTTGAGATGGTGAGTATTGGAGTTTTTTGGAGAAAAAAACTTAGAAAAAAGGACATTTTGGACAGACTCGCAATTACCGTATCTCGATCAATTTTTAATAAATCTGAATTAAAATTAGATATTCAACAATGGGGAGCTACGAAGATTACAAGCCTGGATTCCTACAAGAAAAAAAATTTCGATTTCCCGCGTTCCCAAACACTATTTCCAAGCAATCCAAATATATCTTACAGTATGCCACCTGTTCTCCTTGGAAACTCAAACAATCCTTGCTCAACATCAAGTCAAATTTTCCTCTGCTCTGTTCCAGTACTGCGAGAACACTTATCAACAATTCGGGCCGTCCAGATTCACGGATCTTCTATCCATTTGCTATATTATCAATAAGACATTTTTCGACTTTGGAAATATTTTGATCACGTATAGGTGTGCTGTGCAGAATCCAAACTTGAGAAAGGTATTTATCGATTTGTTGAATTTGGTGATGATTTCGAAGGATAGTTTGGACTTTTGAAAACTCCTACCGAAAATAACAGTAAGAATTTGTCCTTCGTGGCGAGACCTCAATATTCAGAGTGATTTTTTGTAACTTATGAATTATTAATCAATAAAATAAATCAATAAATAATTCATTTTCAAAAAATCCCGGTTCAATGACAATTCAATGTAGCCTGTCCACACGCCATGTACTCTCCTCCCCAACTGACAAGAACTCCTTTTTCCTTTTGGAAGTAGTAATGAGCAATGAACTCCGGTCCAAGTCCAGTCACCGTCACCATAGCTTTGCGGCCTCCACGTTCTGGCGTATTGAAGTAAAATTTAGCATCGGTGCCGTTGTTGGCGAGGTACTCGAATAGTTTATCTGGAATTTTCAGAATTTTCAGAAAATTATTTGGTCTGCAAAAATACCTCCACTCAGCCACTTTGCCTTCCACGGTTTCACTTTGTCCTCTTTGTCATTAGCGCATATTGCCATGGATGCGTGATCGAAAAAGAGTGATGCAATCGCAGTCTTATTCTTGCTTTGGACTCCTTTTTGCAAATCGTCAACCCATCCACGGAGAGCTGTCTCGGTGAAGTCATCCTGAGGGGTTGAGGAGGCAGATGTGGAGAGCAGGGTGAGCAGAAGGAAGATGCAGAAGAGGAGCTTCATATTGCGGTCTGGGGGTTACTGTAGAAACTCAGGGGTTATATAGGGATGAGCTTATCAGATTGTGCTCATTTTTTTCTACTTCTTATCTTGAGAATCTAGTGTTCTACATCAGCTCGTCCTCTTCATGTTCTTCTCTCGTCATTACTGAAGAGCTAGGAATTGACACGCCTACTCATCCAGATCCATGGATGTATGATTAGCTTTACGCCTCATCGGAGGAGAAACAGTTGCATGTTAACAAATCTGTAAGATAAACAATTAACTAAACTCTTTTTAAAATAACACTTTCAGTTCCTATCTATTCATTCCGAATTCTTCGAAAAACTATTCAACTCGAGCTTTAAAGAGAAGTCTCAATCAACCATCGTTATTAAAGATGTTGATGCTTCTGAGTTCTCCAATTTCCTTAGCTTGATTTACCCGAATCAAGTAGAGATCACTGTTGAAACAGTTGCAAAATATCTTGTTCTTGCTGATCAGTACATCATGTTAGCAGTGACTCAAAAGTGTGAAGAGTTTCTTCTCCAGAATAAAAGAGTCAAAACTATTCAAAAGATTGTGTTTTCCGATCAACATCATTTGCACAAACTTCTTCGAGAAACACTTGCTTCAGTTGATTCTCGAGAAGAGTTGGATAGCTTGACTATGTTGCCGGAATTTTCAATGCTTTCTGATTCGACAAAAGCTGCACTGTTGCATAAGTACATGCATTTCATCAACTGAGTTTTCTAATTTTTCTTCTTTCATACATATCCTTTCAAATAAATACATTCATTCATATTTACAAGTTCTCATATCAATGAGTTACGAGCCTTCACTCTTTATCCCAACCATTTGTTTGATATGTTCTGCGACAAACTTCTTCGAGGGCGCTTCGAATTGTCGAAGCGAGAAGAGTTCCTCTTTGAGGATCGTTTCAGGAAGAGTTGACGGAGTGCATTGAAGAAGATATCCTTCATCGGAAAGCTGCATTGCGAGCTCTGCCTGATGATTATCCATTAGTTTGTCGTTGGTGACTGTGATGAACGGTAGATGGAGAGCCAACACTTCAAGGCAGGTGCCGGCGCCAGCGTGACCGATTACTATCTGGAAATAATAACATAAAGGACAATGAACAGCTACTTTATTAATTTTTTTGAGTATAATCGATTTCACTTACAAAAGCATCAGCCATATCGTCACTAATCGACGGTTTGAAACGATAAAACTCAATTTCCAATCCGTCCAAACTCGCCGATCCTTCATTTTCAGCAACTCCTTTGAATACTCGATTGACAACTTCTTTCTCGAAATTTCCTTTTCCAATTTGAAGCTGGATCTTCTTTATTCCAATCTTTTTGAGATTCTCCAAAGAATCTTCGGACAGCACCTAGAAACAAAAACTATTGTTCTCATGTTTTCTAGAGTTTTCCAGAAGCTCTTACCTTATTAATTAAATCCTCGAATAATGTGGTACCAACTGTCACGAAACAAGTCATTTTGTAAGTTTTTAATAATTAGAAATGGAGTGAAATGAGAACAGACTGACAATAGACGTGTAAAACAAAAAAGAAGAAAAAGTAAAAGCGTGTGCGGCATACTTGCGGAAATGTGTGCGGAGGTCATGCGTTAGGAGGCGGGGCCCGCGTAATTTCTCATTTTTCTTCTAGATTTCGAGTTTTAAATTAAGATTTTAAGAGTTTCCTGTTGTTTTTTTCGACGTCTTCTTCTAAAAAATGAATTTCCGTGTTCTCAGTTGGTTCTGTTATCAATTTTATCACTTAAATACCGAGTCTTGTTATGATTTTCGCCCTGTAAACATTTTCGAATCAAAAAAGAGATAAGTCTTGTGTTCTGCAGATGGAAGGCATATTCACACGGATCGTTTCCGATGAGGATGCGTTTTTTCAGCATCAGCAAAAAGAAGAAGAAGATTTGACAACTGAAAAGAAACTGGAAATTCTGAAGAATTTAGTTTCTGAGAAGTTGTCCATATTTGTTACCAGGTTCGTTCAGTTGAATCATAAATGAAATATTTTAATTATTCGTAGGTATCAAAAATACTTGAGACCTGAGGATTGTGAAATTTTCGCTGAAAATGAGGATTTCGTCGTTCAGAGCATCGTGCAGCAAGTTCGTAAACGAAAGGATATCACTGAGAAAGAGGTTTGTCTTTTATTAGCAACGGAGACAATATAAAACGCTTTTTTGCAGAAACGAAATCTCCGATTCAACACAATGCAACGCCTGATAAAAGAAGGCGTGTACTTCTCCGATGGCAAAATGAGAGAGCGAGAACCATATCTTTTTGATGCGATGATCGGAAAATTCTTGAATGATGATGAACGAATGGATCATCTCCGGCCGACAGTATCTCGAGACAAGTCCGAATCTACCTGGTCCACACTTCTAGACCGTCTTGAGGATAGTTCAGAAGTGACTGAACGACGGAAAGTACAAGAAAAAGAGTGGGAAGGAGAACGAATGGACGATGGAGGGAGAGACCATATTACAAGATTCATGTCTCATGTGGCGAGTCGAACAGATGATTTCGTACCGGAAGAGGAAGAAGATGGTAGCGGTAATGATGATAAGAAAGAACAAGAACAAGATGAGATCGAAGTGATGCGAAAAGAAATGGAACGGTTATCCCAAATTGTGAGATAATAATTATTTTCTTTGAACTATGTTCAGTTCTTCATTTCAGGAAGCCGAACAATACGACCAACTTGACGAAGACGACACAAAGGAAGTTCTCCGCCAAGAATTTGAAGCGTTCATGCAACAAAAGTTTCTAGCAGGAAAAGACAAAGAGTACGGGTCTTATAACCTTTAAAACCCTTTGTCCCTATCACTTCCATTTCACAACTTCTATTTGACGACCTTGTAGGTCAAGGAACGCTCTCTTTCTATCGCAGTTCATGACATTTATGTTGTGTAATCGATCAGGCTATTCACTTTCCCTTTTCAATCGGTTCTGACCAACCAGTTGAACATTTAACCACATTTTTGAAGTTTTGCCCAACCGACTGAAGACATTTTTCTCGATTTTAATTTTTTGCTTCCAGATTCTACGACTATTCGAAGTGCGAGGAACACGGATTATCAGATCCTGTTAAAGAACGGGATGATGAAGAGCGATGGTTCGACGAGGACGACTGACTGTTTTTCTTTTCATTTTTCTCATGAATTTTCACATGTTTCTAATTTTATTCGTATTTCTTCTCAGGTGCTCTTCACCTTACTCATATCTTCGTTCTCTTTTATTGCGTTTTTCCGCTCAGTTCTTCACAAAGCTGATATTCATTGCAGGGTGGACCACTTGCGAAAGCAAAACAACCTGCTCTACAAAATGCACAAGAACCTGCACGGCCCACAACATGTAGAAACCAAATGGTTTTATTGTGGACCGGATGCCGAAAAATATGGACCGTATATGTCAAAGGATATGCTGTTCTGGCTGCAAGCAGGTTACTTCACAAATGAACTTCTCGTGAGAACAGACAATGAGCAAACGTTTCACTCGCTTGGAGAATGGACTGCTCTTATTGGAACAGTTAGTGTAAAAAAAAATAAACATATAATGCATTGATGATGTTTCAGCATCCATTCAGCAATCCGTATCACTCATTCGAGGCTACAGTTCAGCAAGTGAGTGCCAGCAGGCAGCCCTCACACGGACCACATGGACCACCAATGATGGTGATGCCGCCAGGACTAGGAACGACGTTCCCGCAAACGGTAAAGCTTTGAGGAATTTCGGGATAGAATCCAATAGAAAGCAGCTTCTGATAATGATATGAAGAGATTTAAGAGAAGTCGCGCATGCTAAGTTTCGTATTTTTTGTATCTCAAATCTATGTAAGCACTGCTTTTGGAAAATATCGGATTGCTTTACTATACATATAGATAAATCAGCACCATTCAGTACTTGTAGTTGCTCTAACTGCCGAGCGCTTCTACTTTAATACTTCAATTGAACAAGTTGACTTTTTTCCTAATACAGCAAATGCCGATGCGATTCCCGTACGTGCCAATCCCACTCCTGCATCAAATGAACAACAGCCAAATGATTCCAATGCAATCGCAGCCACCATCAGAGCCGGTGGATGCTGGATCTTTATCACACACTCCGGATTCGGATAACGAAGTAGGTTGATCTATAGTATTGCATGCATGTCCTGAGTTTTAGTTTTCACTGAATAGTTAATTTCTGTAAGGCGCCTCTTTCGTTGCATGACATTTAAGCATGACTAATAATCTTTTTGCTTCTCTTTGGGTTCTTCTGGGTAACTTAATTTTCGTAATTTCGGCTTTCGAAAGATGTTATTAGAGCCTCAAATTTTAGACGCGGTTTGCCGACCAAAATGCTCAACAGCATCCAGCCTGGCTAGTGGCTCTTGGTTTGGCGGTGAGTTGATTATCAGTATTTGAACTTGCGGCGTCTTTGAGTGGCTTGTGCTAGTAATAAAATCTAACCATTTCTTTAGAGCTGTGCAGTTTAGTTTATAACCCAGTAACAGCAATAATTAAAACTAGGAAACCAATGTTTTGATAGTTTTTGAAAATAACATTCACTATAACAGTTACTTCATACATAACTAAGCTTTGACATTTCTTCTCTTTCCAACTTTCTACTAGTTCCAGGGACATCTTCGTAAGCCACAACTGCAGCCATCACAGCTTGCACAACAACATCATCCACAGCAACATCAACATTCAAATGGTCACATGATGCCTGCTGTTCAACGAATGGCTGATGCTCACACGGCAACCGAGCCTATTGTTATGAAGAATGCAGAGTGTCAAACTGATCCACTCAAGCTTGAGGTAAAAAAAAACCAAAGGCTTGTATATCTTAAATTCATTTTTTAGCTGACGAAGAATAATGCTTCTCGTCTTCTCTCGGAGTTGTTCGGACAAATCGTCGTCATCAACTAATCAATGCTGCATTTTTTTCATTTTTTTCATAAATGAATTCATCCTTCCCCTCCTATCATTTTTCATCCCCCATACTCTATTGTTCACCACCCATTTTCCCTCCTTTATCCATGTCTACCATAACCAGCTCCGCTACAAATTTATACTCTTTTTAACTGGGTATTCCTTTCCCCACTTGTTTCGGTTTTCTTTCAAATTTTCACTACGATTTTTTCCTGCTAAGAAATCGCCATACCACATTTCTCTTTCCACCTTTATCTTTTGT
The DNA here is from genome assembly GCA_000143925.2 of Caenorhabditis brenneri. Lineage (NCBI taxonomy): Eukaryota > Metazoa > Nematoda > Chromadorea > Rhabditida > Rhabditidae > Caenorhabditis > Caenorhabditis brenneri. The sequence goes on from GL379809.1 coordinate 9,299, forward strand.
CAATTGACTTTTTATATTTGAAACTTTGTCGTTCCATCCCACTTCCCTTTACTGTTTCCTCCCCACCCCCAAAAAATGCTTTATAGTTTTCCCAGTTTTCTTTAATACGTAAAGTAAGTTCCCATGTGCTCAAACTACTTGAGCAGTTTCATATTTGCTGTTTTAGTTTTCGATTTGTTCCTATACTTTTGTTTTCTAGGCTCTTTCTTTTGCTCATCTCTCGTATTCCCCCCATCCTTGCTCCCTTTTCATTTTTGATTTGTATGAACCAGATGAACCCTGTTTGTTATGTAAGAATTGAAATACTTTATTAATATCTTATTCAGCATCTTCACTCAAAGTACTCCAAGAAGCGAGGATCATCAACAACATTGCGATTGTCGGCTTCCTCGTAATCGATGTCATTTCCACGAACATGAATCATGATTGCATCATCATCATATCTCAGCTCATTTTTGATGTTTTGAAGCACTTCGAAAAGTTTCTCCATGCAATCGTTCGTATTCCACTTCTTCCCTTTCCAACGTGGATCTTGTTGGATAGCTTCCTCAACCTTTTTTGGAATAGTGTGCGTCCAGGTTCTGTCCACCTGTAATTCGGAACTTCGAGAAGAATTCCAAAGCAAGTCTTACTCTTTTCACAATTTTATCCTCATCGATTTGTCCGCGAACAATATACGCAACACTTCCCAAATACGATTGCAAGTAATGATGAAGACTTTGGAATTTGAGCCAGAGGTGATACGGCGCCTTGGTGGTGTTGATTTCGACATAGTTACCTTCTGCAATTCTGGAAGTTTATCTCGGAAGAAGTTTCAGAAAACAAACGTTGATCAATCGCATCCATCTCCGCTGTATAAAACACTCTAATCTTCTCCTCTTCCTTCGTCAGAGTAGTTCTCATTACAGACTTCGAACAATCAGCATTGGATACCGGCTCGTTTTCATCAAATGGTTCTTTGTTCGAATTTAGAGTCATGTTTTGTTCGAACTTGAAACCACAACCATACGGGTTGAGTTCCGCTCCTTCAGTTTTTTGCTCGCGGAGAAAGATGACTCCGTTCTTTCGAACAGCTTTAATCGTGGTTGAACGGTTGTGGAAATAAGGAGACTCGGCGAAAATCATCAGAATACGACGATTCGAAATGAAGTCGGCATTGATGGCCTGGAATAGAAGAAGATGAGATGGAGTTTGTAGTTTTTCATAAGGGAGTACTACAACTGACTTCAGGATTGATAGGGTGAATAAGAAAATATTGTGCTGGTATACAGGACCGATCTCGTTTGTAATAAGATGAGTAGTTGCCAAGATTACAAACTAAAATAACTAGAAACTACGAAGACTTCCTGATCACTTTGAAATCCGGTGGAGCTGGACAAACTAGCTATTTTAATACAACTGGTGTTTTCCACCACTAAAAAATCTCACTAATGCTTCAAAAAATTATTTATTTATCGATCGCAATCTGTACTTTCATTGAACATTGTTTTCGTAATGAACAGTTGCATATGAAATGCACAGCCTATAACGCCCAGTAATATATGTTCAGAACAAAATATCTCGGTTTTCTTTAGAGATATCGAAATGTGATCAACTAAAGAAGTGTTTAAGGATAAATTTTGGACATGTCTTTAGTTGAACACTTTTTGATATCTCTAAAGACAACCGAGATATACTGATCTAAAAATAGAGAACCCTGCAGGCTAATCTTGTGACATACTGCATGTTCAGGGCAGTATATCTCGGTTGTCTTTAGAGTTATCAAAACGTTTTCAACTAATAAAATGTTTACAAAATGTTGATAAACCTTTCTTTAGTTGATCACTTTTTGATATCTCTAGAGACAACTGAGTTATATTGCTCGTAACATGTGCTACTAGGTCATAGGTTTACTTACCTCCTTCAATGGAGTTCCTTGCTTGTTCGTCTTCTTTATGTAATCAAAAAACGAGACAAAAACATCCCCATATCCTTCATCTTTGAAGTTCTCACATCCTTTTTTCAAATCCATCTCAAACCTCAACACACCATACAACCGCTTGTCTTCATTGAGAAAGTTTGGAAGACCACCAGGAGTTGCGGTTCTAAATTCATCATCATTCTTTTAACATGATTCTTATATAGACCTACCTATCAGCATTTTTGTAGTATGTTCCAACTCTTTTGATATCAACCACCACTGTCATCTTTTGTAAAAAAAAACAGAGAGGAGAAAAAAGTAAAAAGTAGAAGAGTGAGAAGAAAAAAGAGGAGAGGGCAAAATGTTTTTAGAATGAGCAAGGTGACGTCAGCATTGCGAAAAGAAGTGAAAACTAGTGGGATATTGAAACAAAAAGTTTTATTTTTAATAATCGATCAATGAAAATACTCCAGAAACTGCTGATCTACAAAATTACAGTTTCCAGCGAACTCTGGTCTATAATAAACATTAGTTCCTTTGACTGTGATGATAAGAGCTTTGTCATCTTCCTTCAATCGATTTTTGATCTCACGAAGGACTTCGAAAAGTCTATCCCGACAACTTTCAGGTGTCCAATTCACTCCTTCCATATCAGGAATACTGTCGGTCTCGATGCGATCAACCTGAAAGTTAAACAAAAAACTTTGCTTAAACTATAGAATAATTCACCTGCTTCACAAGATTTCCCTCTCTATAACCTTTGATAATATATGAAACATTTCCAAGATAAGATTGCAAGTAGTGGTCTAAACCCTTCTTCTCAATCCAGTCGTTGTGATTCAATGATGTTGTTTTGATCTCTCCAAACTCTTTATTCACATCCATGGTGTCAATTTCAGCGGCATAGAACACTTTCATTTCTTCATTCCCTGACTTGACAGTAGTCCGGAGCACTGATTTAATGCACTCCGCATTTGATACTCTCTCATCTTCTTCATGGGGTTCACCAGCGTCCTTCAGTGTCATGTACTGCTCGAATTTATAACCAGTACCATCATAGTTAATCCAATCGTTTTCAGATTTTCGATCACAAAGGAAGATAACTCCATCTTTCCGGAGAGCACGGATCACTCGGTTGCCTTTGAAGTTGAATGCAGACGCAGCAAAGGTTATCAAGTTTCGACGGTTGGAAATGAAGTCAGCACCGATTACCTGAGTTTAGAGATGATTTTTCCAGTGACATATGTTTGAAGCTGCATATCTCGGTTGTCTTTGAAGTTATCAAAATGCGAGCAACTAAAGAAATGTTCAAAATTTATTGATCAACATTTTTTTAGTTGATAGCTTTTTGATTACTCTAAAGACAACCGAGATATACTGCTCTGAACAAACAGTAATCTGTAAGCCAATGCTACATGTTCAGTACTACATATTCAGAGTAGTATATCTCAGTTATCTTTGAAGTGATCAAAATGTGAACAATTAACAAAATGTTTATCTAAATATTTCAAACATTTCATCAGTTGACCACAAATTGATATCTCTACAGACAACCGAGGTATACTGTTCTGAACTTGCTGTACCTGATTGATAGACACACCTCTTTCAATGGAGTTCCTTGCTTTGAGGTTCTTTTGATATAGTCAAAAAATGAATAGAAGAGATCTCCATATCCTTCATCTCTGAATCCTTCACAACCTCTATTCAAATCCAATCCATTCTCAAGTTCTCCATAGAGTCTAGGATCTTCATTCAAGCGGTGGGGAAGACCACCAACTACAGCTGTTCTGAAATTCTAAATTCATGAAAATCTTCAGGAAAAAAGCTTACTTATCCGCAAGTTTCTTGAATGTTCCAACACGTTCAAAATGTAAGGTTGCTGGCATCATTGAATGAGAACTAGAATTGATTAAAGCAGAAAATGTTTCCTGATAACACGAGTGTTTCTCTCTTTCAATTCATGACTCACTCTTTGTTAGCCACAATTTGGTGGTTGTGAAACGGATAACACATTGTTTATTTTCTGGAACAATTTATATTTATTTTGTTATAAATAAACCTTCTTTACGACTTGTTGTTGTAGGTCTTATGATGCACTTGCTTATTCTTTTTATAACAAAATCATATATCCTCTCAAACCTCACAAAATTCATAAACCAAAACTAGATAATCACTATTAAATTTTTATTCACTGGAACATATGTACATCAAAAAATCAGTTGAAATAATTCAAGAATGCTGGATCCACAAATCTACAATTATCCGCTACCTCTCTGCTATATCTGACAGTCTTCCCGTCAATTGAAATGATCAGAGCCTCATTGTCATTCCTCAGCTCGCTTCTAACTTTATGCAGTACTTGGAATAGCCTGTCCTTGCATCCTTGAGGATCCCATCTGATTTTCATGGCAGGGATGGCCTGCGTCTCGATCCGAGAAACCTAGAATTATACTAATTGTATCTGAAGTTTTAATGGAACTCACTTGTCTAACTATATTCCCTTCTCTTTGGCCTTTGACAATGAAGGAAACGGTTCCCAAATAAGCTTGTAGATAGTGATCCATGCTCTTGTTTCGAATCCATTTTTCGTGGTCCGACATTGTTGTCTTGATTTCGCCGAAGGATCCATCTGTAAATTTGTTTCATGTTTTCAAAAAGCCAAATGGATTTTTCAAAACCTACTCTTATCAACTGCATCCACCTCAGCTGCATAGAACACTTTGATTTCGTCTCCTCCACTTCTGACAGTGGTCCGAATCACAGAGCGAACACACTCTGCATTCGAAACTGGTTCACCTGGATGATGTGGTTGTCCATTTGAGTTCAGTGTCATGTATTGCTCAAACTTGTAGCCTGTACCATCGGTATGAGGAGTGTCGTTTTCAGATGAGCGATCACACAGGAAGATTACTCCATTCTTTCGGAGAGCACGGATCTCTTTTCTGGCTCTTCCCTCGAAAGCAGATGATGCAATGGTGATTAAGTTGCGACAATTGGAAATGAAGTCGGCGTTGATGACCTGGAAATGAAAATCAATTTTTGGGTCTTATCAGAGTATTCTTACTCGTTTCAATGAGTCTCCCTTGTTCGAAGTCTTTTTGATATAATCAAAAAACGAGAAGAAGAGATCTCCATATCCTTCATCCTTGAATCCATCACAGGTTAAATCCAATCCATTATAAAGATCACCAAAGAGACTGGTATCTTCATTCAAGCGGTTTGGTCGAACACCGACTACGGCAGTTCTAAATAGAGGAATAGTTTTGGGGAGAATAAGAAGAACAACTCACTTATCCGCCTTCTTCAGGAAGGTTCCAACTCTCACAATATCTAAAGTCGCTGACATTTTTCAGAAAACACTGAACTTGAAAATGGAGCATTCCTGCTCTTAAATACTCTTTTTGAAGCTGAGCAAAAAGACTGAGCAAGAAGACTGATCGAAAAACATTTTGACTTAGCAAAAGGTTTTAACCTCAGCAAGAATTTCGCAACTTCCGTTTGTCATCCTCTCACTAATATCAGTCAGATGATAACATGAAGTTTTTCTCTGGGTATAAAAATATGTCACATACTATAGACATTTTCTTGCAACTAACTAATTTTTTTTCAGAATAAAATGCCAGGTTGTATTGTCTATTGTCTTCAAGAAAAGGAGAAGAACACTTCCGGTTGTCATAGGTTTCAATTCATATTGTCAACTGATATGAAATAGTGTAACTACAAACATTTTCCTTTTGACCTCTTATATTGTTTTGCCATTCAATTATATTAACTTATTTATGGACTGCTCAACCATGTGTCAGGTTGTAAATCATCAAGAAAAAATGCAGATGAACAATAGCAAGAAGATCACAAAGCGCGAAAAATTAGATAAGATAAATGGGCATGACCGTCTGAAAATGTATGTAAGGCTTTAGAATATTTTGACAGAAACCCATACCAAACTGTACTCAACTTATCCAAAATAAATTGAGAAGAAGATATTCCAAACCGGAAGTTGACCTCAAGAACTAACATTCAATTGTATTTCCTTCTCCTTATTCTAGGGAGAACAGCCCTGAAAAAACTAAAACTTGTCCCTGTTATTTCTCCCAATCATAGTTTTCAATTCCAGTAGCCTGATATTCAAAAATGCATTGTTTGTTTGTGTGCTCACCTTTTCATCATCTATTGTCTACGTGTCAGGTCGTAAACTCATCATTCCTATAAGAACAGTGAACAATGAAAACTGAAACAAAAGAAGACATGTCTACATGATAAGATAGTTATGCTCTACAGACTACAATGTGGATATGAGATGAAGAGAGACTCCAAACTTTGAATATTTGGAGTTGCTCGAGAGAAAAGAGTTTGAAGTTGAGCAGGGGAAAACGAATATTCGGCGGTATGCTAAATCAGAACTTTCCTGAATAAGAACTGTCCCGAATCAGAACTGTTCGAAATAGAACTGTCCCACTGGGTGGAGCTAGAAAAAGTTGTCAACTGCAAACTTTCTTAAAATTAAATTTG